>ML686135.1:1830008-1866817 GCA_007922175.1 Pelusios castaneus | reverse complement strand
CTTATCTCTACTAGGAAATTGTGCAAAAAAATAAGATCTATTTTTGCTACTACTTGTTCAGTTCTACTCGTAGCAACAATATTGGGCACTCTAGTGAAAACCAGCCACCAGTTGCTTCCAGCTTTTTATGTACATAGAAATTATCTGTTCTGGACAAGGGTAACTGAAATGGGGTTTAAAATGCCAGCAACAGATGGACTATATTAGGGAAGACAAGGCTTTATAATCCTTCCCCTCAACACCTGTGCAAAGGAGAAGAATGTGACATACAGGAGCGCAATCTAGACTAATGAGTAGTTTTTTTACTCCTACCCCATAAATTGGAGGGCCCTCTACAATGACTTGCTGCTGCAGCCTCCAACATGTAAGACCCTGCCAGCTATGTCTGTGGGTGCTGCAGCCAGCCAGCCACACTCTGGCTCTTACTGGCATTGGTTTTCTTGCAGGGTGACCCCAACACATACCCAATCCCAGCTCTTCCCTCACAAATATATGTCCTGTACTGTCCTGTCCCCTCTTGAACAGTACAGGTCTATTAAGTCCATTATTTCTTTAAGGCAATAATATGACAGTTTATTATTATAAATAGTTTCCCAGATACTTCAATTTAAACACACTGGATCAGGTAAAACAATAAGACAAATGTATTAATTACAAATAGATAGATTTTAAGTGAGTACAAGAAATGAGGCATGCAAGTCAGAAATGGTTACTAGAAAAATAAAGATAAAATGCTTATTAGTACTTAACTTAAATTATGTTACCTTTAAAGCAAAGTTTTCTTACCACATGCTTACAGCAGTTTTACTGACCAAACTATTTTGGTCAGGACCCCTCACGCTGAGGCTAATAACTACTTCCTGTATCATTTCAGGTACAGAGAGAGTAGGGGGAGAGAGATGGAGGGTGTCTGCCCCTTCTTTTTATAGTCTCCCCCCCTTTGAGAAGCTTTTGCAGTAGGAGCAACATAACAGACAGTCCATGTGGAAGGAAATGTCATGCTTTTTTCTTACTAGAGATGTAGATTTTCGGACCTGGCCCCTTTTCTGCCAAAGAATGGCCACTTATCAAGTAATAGATCATCATTCCTGTCTATATCTAGCTTATTTCTTTTCTCTGAGAAACTGGTTTGGCCACTACCATAACTTCACATATATCGCTGCTACATGCCTTTTGCAATGATATTACTGATCAGCAAATTATGAAATTTAAATCCTCCCAAGGTATATCTTATATAAACATTATTACAATAGTGTGCAGGATGTGAACATGGGATATATTCTGTCACGGAGAATGAACCCTTTTGTTAACCAGGAACAAGTTAATATGTTTCTAACTTGTTACCAAGGCCTTCTTAAGTGTTATGCAACGAAACTGAAATCAATATGCACTGTGAAAGGGTGAAGAAACCATCTTGAGCCAAGAGCTGAAGACTGGATCTAGAGTCCAGAATTTTTCATTTTGTTTACTTTGGATGAAAAATGGCCTTTTTATTGAAAATTTGTGGAAAATTTGTTTCTTTAGAATTTTTCCAGTTTTCCAATGAAAAAGCATGATTTTCCATATTCTTTTTTTTTAGGAGGGTTTCTAGGTTCTAATACAGGGACTGCAGCTAGATGTTCCAATTAGATCAAGCTGGAAAATGGATTTTTTTAAATGCAAATTTCCTAATGTTTTGATGACCCCCCCCCCCCCCAATTTTCTTCCTTTTCTCTGCTGACCCATTTCTCCCTTTTTAGGGACAAAATTGTTAGTCTTTTTGTATTCCTAGATTATTTTCTGGCTCATGCAACATTATTATCAGTATTGTTAACTGAGTTCCAGCTGCAAAATCTTCATTGCTCATGGTGATGAGTAAGCCAAAAATAACCCAGTTTAAATTTCAGAACCTGTATGGAGATTGCTGATCTGGGAGATAGAAAAAACATCTTGCTAAGTAACATGAGTCCCATTTGCTAGGAAATTCATTGAAGCACAATAACCATGAAATCACAAAATGTTGTTTTTACAAAATCAGATTCCAGCATGTAAGAGTACATCAATGTATGCTAAATAGCTTATAGAAATGTAGTTTTAGTGCAGTTTATTGCTAATGACATTTAGTTTACTTTTATATAGTTGAATTCTCTTGTCTCCTCTCCCATTTCCAGTAAGTCCTTACCTGCATGCGAGAAAATAAACATATGCAGCCATCATTTCACGCCTACTTCCTCTTGTCATCAATAGGTATATTATTTATGTTAAAATATTTCTCAATTAACTATGGTAACAACCAATATAGAGCTTTCCTTAAAATAATGTATATTCTACTTAATTAAAAGTAACTTTATATAGTTCCTGCTTAATTATGCATTTTAAATTCCCCCTTTATTTTTTACACTTAGAGTATATTTTCTACTAGTTTTAAGATTCTCTGTGCATCTCATCCCTGACCAACTACAAATACCACACATTTGAATAACCCATGTTCCTGTTTAGATCATCATTTTTGCATCAGCCAGGTATTCCCATATGATAAGACCTTATAGAGCCAGAAACAGCTTTTCCAACAGATCAAATAAGACTGGCAGTGCCCTAAGATATAACTTTGCAAGAAATTTATATTATATTCATATTATTAAAATACCTTTAATTTTGTAATTTTTAATTTATTAATATTATTTCTCTATTTCTAATCATTCTGAGAAACTGTACAATTGAATTAAGTTCTGTCCCATCCACTAATAAACATGAATATGTTCTACTTTATCACTGGATGGAAGTATGCAGATGATCAGGCCATAATGATATTACAATATCTGAAGCAACTGCTTTTCAATTCTGTGTTTAGTAAATTATTTGTATTCCAGGAAGTTAAATGATGTTCATAGAAACTGTATGCTTGGTACAACCCTTTTGAAATACAAAATCTTAAGAATGACCATAATGGGTCAGACCAATGGTTCATCTATCTCAGGTCACTGTCTTCCGACAGTGGCCAATGCCAAGTGGATCAGAGGGAAAGAAAGAGAGTGGGCGATTATCAAGTGATCTATCCTCTCCCATTCTGTAAATTTCCCATCTTCAAAGCGTCTGACGAAGTGGGATTTTCTCCCACGAAAGCTCATGCGATAAATAAATCTGTTAGTCTTTAAAAGTGCCACAGGACTCTGTTGTCTTTCTACAATAGACTAACACGGCCACCCCTTTGGAATTCTTTTTGTTTGTTTGTTTGTTTGTTTGTTTTAAACCTGAAGCCTATTAATTTCATTTGGTGACCCTTTATTTCTTGTTTTATAAGAAGGAGTGAACAACACTTTATTTACTTTCTTTCCACCAGACGTGTTTTTATAGACCTCTATCATAACCCTTCCTCCACCCCTCAGTTGTCTCTTTTCCAAGATGAAAAGTCTTATTAATCTCTCCTCATATGGAAGCTTTTCCATATACTTAATCATTTTTGTTACTTTTCTGCATCTTTTCCAATTCCAAAACATTATTTTTAAGACTGGGTGACCTGATGTGCACTCAGTGTTCAGGATGTGGATGTACTATGGATTTATAAAGAGGCAATATGATATTTTCCCTCTTATCTCTTTCCTAATGATTCCTAACATTGTTAACTTTTTTTTGACTGCTCCTGCATATTTAGTGGATGTTTTCAGAAAACTATACACAATGACTCTAAGACTTTCTTAAGTGGTAACAGCTAGTTTAGATCCCAACATTTTATATGTATAATTGAGATTATGTTTTACAATGCACATTTCTTTGCATTTAGCAACATTGAATTTCATCTCCCATTTTGTTGCCCAGTCACCCAGTTTGTGAGATTCCTTTGTAACTTTTTGCAGCCTGCTTTGGGGATTTAACTACCTTGAATAGCTTTCAATCATCTGCAAATTTTGCCATTTACTGTTTACCCCTTTTCCAGATCATTCATGAATATATTGAATAGTACTAGTCTGGTACAGACCATTTGGGAACACCACTACTTCTTTGCATTCTGAAAACAGATTTTTTCCTACCTTTTGTTTCCTATATTTTAGCCATTTACTGACGCAGGAGAGGACCTTCCCTCTTACTGCATGATCACTTTCTTTGCTTAAGAGCCTTTGGTGAAGGACCTTATCAAAGACTTTCTGAAAATCTAAGTAAAATATATCCATTGAACATCCTTGTTCACATGCTTGTTGACCCCTCCCCCCCCCCAGCAAAGAATTCTAGGAAATTAAGGAGGAATGGTTTCTCATTACAAAACTACTCTGAACCCAATTTTATTGAGGAGGAGTCATCTATATGCCTGATAATTCTGTTCTTTACTGTAGTTTCAACCAATTTGCCTGGTACTGGAGGTACTTACTTTCCTGTAATTGCTTAGGATTGCCTCTGGAATCTCTTTTAAAAATGGTATCACGTTAGCTATCCTCCAGTCATCTGGTACAGAAGCTAATTTAAATGGTAGGTTACATATTACAGTTAATAGTTCTACAATTCCACATTTGAGTTCCTTCAGAAGTCTCAGGTGAATATTATCAGGTTCTGGTGACTTATTACTGTTTAATTTATCATTTTGTTCCAAAACCTCCTCTAACGCCATGTCTATCTGGGACAGTTACTCAGCTTCGTCATCGAAAAACAATGGCTCAGGTTTGGAAATTTTCTTCACATCCTCAGCCATGAAGACTGATGCAAAGAATTCATTTAGTTTCTCTGCAATAGCCTTATCTTCCTAGAATGCTCCTTTAGCATCTCAAGCATAGGTTACAGTAGTGGGTGGGTGAGATTTTGTGGCCTGCATTTTACAGGAGGTAAGACTAGATGATTATATGGATCCCTTCAGATGTTAGAATCAGTGGTTAAAGTATAATTTGACGGGCCCCAGAACCCTCCTAATCTCCGAGCCCCCTTCCCATATTGTCCGGGCCCCCTACATGCATGTGTGGGCCCCAGCCTAGGTAGGCATTTGCAATCACTACCATATGCATTGGTTATCACTCCATAAACATATTTATAATTTTATATGGCGTTTATGTCTATAGCAATTATTGTCACGAACTAGTAAACACTGCATAACACAGTAAGTATTGTGATCTCTATAGTCCCGATATGCACATTTCACTTCATTAAATGCAATGCCAAACTTGGAACACAAAAATTTTATGTCACTTTCACCAAATTCCGGTTACAGTTCTGTAGTGAAATGTGATGGATCAAGTGCTTCAACAGCACTGCTCAGATGTTTTTCTGAGTTTGGCAACAATCTAGCATTCATACAGTCTGCTACAGCCTGGCAAAACTGACATTTAGAAATTTAAATTTGCTTGCCAGCATTCACAGACATATTTACATGTACACCTGTAAAGCAACCTCAGCAATCGCCTCACAAGCCTATTGTAGAGCTCTGAATCACACTCTCTACGAACTATAAACACCTGAACTTGTCGACTTATCAACTTACTTACTGTACATAATGTTACATCAGATTTTTGGAACACCAAGGACAGGTCTGCAAGTTTCTCCAGAGCATCAAGCATGAGACCCAAGTTTTAACAAAAACTGGATTCTCCAGGTTTTTTGCCATGCCAGCAATTTTTGCTTTATCTTTCCCTTCTAGTGAGAAATCAGTTGATTTTTTTTTCAAGAAGTGGCTATGGAGGGCTGCATATGACCGCCAAACAATTTGTACAGTGTGGCAGCTAGAGGCAACCCAACATACATCAAGTACACATCCAGTCCTATTAAGCTGGACTTCCAGACCACTTGCACAGCCAGCCAACTCTCTCAAGCACTTCCGCAACTGACTGTACAGAGCATGCATTGAATCCACAAATGATTTAAAGTGATTAACTTCACTGCAGCATTTGATAACATCAGCCACGGCCAATTCCAACCGGTGATTAAAACAATGCCAACTTATCAAAAGTGGAAATCGTGTTTTTAGTTTTGCAGCAACACCAGCCTTACTGCCTAACATGACAGAGGCTCCATCTATGCCTAAACCAATCCAATTATCTTTGAGAAATTCCTCCATGAACCCATGTGCTGTCAAACACTGCTGCAAAGCTAATACTATGCCATCAGCATCATTGCCTCCTAGTTCAATCAGATCAAAAAAAATGTAACAGGACCAATGTGCAAGTAAATTACAGGACAAGAAAGTTTACTTAAACTCGTACTCTCACCAATTAAAACAGAAATTCGATATTGCTGAGAAATGACACCAGAACACAAACTATGTTTCAGTTCCACAGATAAATGGTCTATTATGCCAGCACAAACATTTGTATGCAAAACATGACCCATATCAACACCATTTAACTGCTGTCAAATAATAAGGTCTGGATGGTGAGTGACCACCACTCAAATGAAAGATGTTAAATGCATGCTAAACCTAATAACACTAGGAAAGGGGTCTCAAACTCAAATCTCCACGAGGGCCACATGAGGACTAGGATATTGGCCTGAGGGCCACGTCACTGAAACCTTTTCATATGAGGAGTTATTATTAGAACTAAAGACAGCGCTGCTGGACAGCCTTATGACATCTTTCTAGGGGCCTGAACAAAACACAAATTTACTTTTAAAATTACTTCCATTCAAGATCCAAAGGGTAGCCATGTTAGTCTAGATGAGCCAAACAAACAAGGAGTCCCGTGGCACTTAAAGACTCACAAATTTACAAATTAACAACTACATTTGTTAGTCTTTCAAGTGCCACAGGACTCCTCCCCCCTCCCCCCCAAGATAGCAATATCATTAGAAAAATAAAGAATGAGTAAACGAACACACTTAAAATTTTGCAGTATAAATGTAGTTCCCAAACTTTTTGGTTGAGGGACCAAAATACAGATTTTAAAACCTTGAAGGACCACCAGTTTATTTAATTAAAAATAAATTTAAAATTAATTAATTGAATTCAAAATGATTGTAATTAAAATTGTTTGGATTTAATTTTAATTAATTTAATTTTAATTAATTTGAATTGAAATTTAATTTTAGAAAGGTTTTTAATTAAAAAAATTTAAAGGTTTTTTTAATAAGAAAAGAAAAGAAAAGAAAAAGAAGCCACAAGGCAGACCCGGAAGAGCCCAGTCGCCGGCTCAGGCTTGGGGGGTGGGGATGAGGGGGGCCGAAGGGGGTGCAGCAGCAAAGCAGCGGCCCCGGAGGAGCTCTGCCGCCGGGCTCACAGAGGTCCCGGAAGCTTGCGCGCACACCTTAGAAGGAACACTGATCCCTGGCCTGCCTGGCCCCCACCAGCTCTCCAGCCCACCCAGCTTTCCTGGTCTCAGCTCCTCAGCACTCCCCCGCCCGGCCCCCCCAACTTACTTGGCTGGAGACCTGCAGGGGCATCTGGAGTGGTGCTGGCCAGGAGGCCGCTCCCGCCCTGAACATGCTCTTTCAGAGCATGCTCAGGGCGGGAGATTTGAAAACTCCCCAGCCTGGCCGGCAGCCACTGCTCCAAGCTGAGCAGCAGCCTGCCTGCAGGGCAGAGTGGAACATGCGTTCCGCCGCAGTTTTCTTCGTTCCTGGACCGCAGAACGCTGGCTGGCAAAATTTGCGGACCCTGGAACAGCATTCCGGTACGTTCCGGCTTACTTTAACCCCTGGTTAGAATCTATGGCTATGTCGACACTTGCAAGTTAGGTCGAGTTAAGGAGGCTTAAGTCGACCTAACTTAGTCCATGTCCACACCAGGCTTTCATTAAGTCGACTTAAGGGCTTCCTTAAGTAGACTTAATAACTACCGCCATTTAGGTTGACTTAATGGCTCAGTTGATTTGTTAAGTTGACCTAAAACTGGTGTGGACACCCTAGGTCGACTTAGTTCCCTAAGTCAACCTAGTGCTGGGGACAAGGGAGCTATGGCTCCGTGGAACAGGGGAGCCATGGCTCCCTTCTCTCTGGGATCTGCGGCTTCCCAGCAGAAGGGAGCCGTGCTGCCTTCTACTGGGAAGCCTCAGGGTTCCAGCAAGAAGGCAGCCCTCTCCCTGGGACCCGCAGGGGCCCCAGCAAGAAGGCAGCCATGGTGGCCCTATCCCTGGGACCCGCAGGGGTCCCAGGGAGAAAGGAGCCCTGACTCCCTTCAACCAGAGAGCCATGGGTCCCTTGTCCCTGGGAGTCATCAGGGGCTGGGAGCCGTGGCGCTCCATCAACTTCAGAGTCTAGTGTAGACTCTGTATGTCGACTTAACAAGGTTGACTTTATGTCAACTTAAATCGACCGTGTTATGTCGACTTAACAGAGTCGACTTAGTTTTTTAAGTGTAGACATAGCCTATGAGTCTATCCAGTGGTCCCATGGGTTGTTTAGCAGGCTTCCTGCTTTGGATGTATTTTTTCCTCTTGCTTTTTCAGTCCTTGGCTATCTGTTCTTCAAATTCTTTTTTGTTCTTCCCTATTATATTTTTACATTTCACTTACCAGAGTTTTGGCTCCTTTCTATTTTCCTCAAATTTCCACTTTTTAAAAAGATACCTTTTGCCTCTAACTGCTTTTTTGTTATTGAACCACAATGGCTTTTTAAAAAAATCCTCTTAATATATTTTCTAATTTGAGGTATACATTTAAATTGAGCCTCTATTATGGTGTCCTTAAAATGTTTCCATGCTGCTTCCAGGGATTTCACTTTTGGTCATACATCTTTTAATTTTTGTTTAACTGTCTTCCTCATTTTTGTATAGTTTCCCTTTCTGAAACTTAGCTGCTCTGTGGTGGGCAGCTTTGGTGTTCCTTCTCCCGGACAGGGATATTAAATTTTATTTTGTTATGTTCACTATTATCAAGCAAATTCCAAAGGGGTAGCCGTGTTAGTCTATTGTAGAAAGACAACAGAGTCCTGTGGCACTTTTAAAGACTAACAGATTTATTTATCGCATGAGCTTTCGTGGGAGAAAATCCCACTTCCCACAAAAGCTCATGCGATAAATAAATCTGTTAGTCTTTAAAAGTGCCACAGGACTCTGTTGTCTATTATCAAGCAGTTCAGTTATATTCACCTCTTGGGCAAGATCCTGTGCTCCACTTAGGACTAAATCAAGAGTTGCCTCTCCTCTTGAGGGTTCTGGGACTAGCTCCTCCAAGAAGCAGTCATTTAAGATGTCCAGAAATTTTATCTCTGCCTCTTTTCCTGAAGTGACATTTATCCAACCAATATTCTGATAGTAATAATGGGGGATTTCAGCTATTACTATTATTATTGAGGGTTTTATTTATTTATTTTTTATAGCCTCTCTAATCTCCATGAACATTTCAGTCACTTTGAACGTCCTGGTCAGGTGGTTGGTAGTATATCCCTACTGCTATATTCTTGTTATTCAAGTATGGAATTACTATCCATAGAGAATGGTACAGTTTGATTCATTTAAGACTTGTTACTTCATTTGACTCTGTTTTTTCTTTTTCATATAAACTGTCACCCTCTCTCCAGTACAACCTATTCTGTCTTTCCAATATACTTTGTATGCTGGTATTACTGTGTCCCATTGATTATACTCATCCCACAAAGTTTCTATGATGCAAAAATATTACATCAATATCCTCATTTAATATGAGGCATTCAAGTCCACCCATCTAGTATTTAGGCATCTAGCATTTATATACAAGCACTGAAATTGTCACCTTTTAGCTGTCTGCCATTATGTGATGGAATTGAATGGGATTTTTTTATTTGACTGTTTCTCATCAGATCCTATCCATATTTTGTCATCTTCCATCCTCTTCTTCTTATTAGGATATAGAGCATCTCCCTTAATAGATCCATCCCGGTCTCAGTCTGAACCATATTTTCCTCTGCACCTGTTGGCTTTTCCCCAGCTCTTAGTTTAAAAATTGCTTTATGACCTTTTAATTTTACATGCCAGCCGTCCATTTGCATTTTGGTTTAGGTGTAGCCCATCCTTCTTGAATAGGGTCCCCATTTCCCAAAAGGTTTCAAGTTCCTAATAAAGTTAAACTCACTACACCATCACCTCATTCATGCATTGAGACCCTGCAGTTCTGTCTGTCTAACTTGTCCTGTGCATGGAACTGGAAGCATTTCAGAGATGTTGCTATGGAAATCTTGGATTTCAATCTCTTACCTAACAACGTAAATTTGACCTCCAGGACCTCTCTCCTATCCTTTCCTATGGCACTGGTACCTACATGTACCACAACCACTGTCTTCTCCCCGGCACTACACATAAGTCTAAGTGTCTTGAGAGAGCTGCAACTTTCGCAGTCAGCAGGCAAATTATGTTCTCACAGTCATCAGAAACCTAGCTCTTTGTTTCTAATGATCAAATTGCCCATTACTATTATCCATCTCTTCCTAATAAGAGAGGTATTCTTAGTGTGACAGAATACTATGACACCATCTGAAAGAAGGGTTCCAGTGATGGGATCATTTCCCTCACCCCAGTTTAATGTTTTCCTTCTGTGGGGCTTTCCTCCTCCTCAACAGTACAGAGGTTGTCAGACCAAAGAAGGGATCGTTCTGCTGTGTCCTGGAAAGTCTCATTTATGTACCTTTTCTTCTTCTTTAGCTCCTCCAATTCAGTGTCCTTTGTCTCCAAAACCCATAGACAGTCTCTGAGAGCCAGAAGCTCCTTGCACCGAATGAGTACGTACATCTCTCGCCAATAGGGCAGGTAATCATACATGTTCCATTCAGTGTGATAAATTGGATAGTCCCCATTTGGTTGCTGAACTCCTGCCTGGATGTTCTCTTTACTGAGGCAGCTCTTTCCTGTATTTATTTATTTATTTTGAGGGGGAGGATGCGGGGGGCAGTCGGGATATTTATTTTCTTTAGTTCAAGTAATGCTAATGATATGTATATAGCCCTCTTCCCCACTCCATCTCTAAACTCCCTCACAAAACTCCCATAGGCTGCTTCTGTTCACTAGCTCCTTTCCTCACATAGGAGCTGACTTTTTAATCCTTTGTTACTCCCTGAGTAGCCTGCCCATTTAAGGGTAGAGGAGTGCTAAAGGGTAAACCTCATTAAGAAGCTTTCATCTTTGATCCTCAATTTGTGTAATCCAACCATGAACAGATCTATTTTTACAAATAATTATTTTTAACTGGTTTTTACCCACACGGAAAGCACCCTCACCCATGAGCTGCCCCCTGATATCAGTGTTAACAGCTTGTGGCAAAAGATACTATTCAATGTAAGGGTAAAAGAAGCTGTTCCTTTGTGATTTAAAGCACTATTTTTAAATTCCCAGCATATACGATAGCCAAACATGCCTAAAAGACTGCTAAAGGCCAGATGTGCTCCTTTCAGATAATTGAAAAGGGCTGGGGGAAAGCTTGCAAGTATGACCAAAATGCTATTATACTTTAATTCAGAATATGCTTCCTCAGGAGTTAAGACCTCATCAATATTGCAGATTTACTAGAGTTCCCTGGTTTAAACAACAGAGGCCTGTTTTGTGCAGGTTGGCAGAGCACTTATAAAGGTATCATTAAAGGTTATTACAATTCTTTGCAAGTACCGCACTTTCTACTGCAGGAAACATATCCCTCTTATTGCATTATCTTGTAAGGTAAGGAACTAAAGCAACATTTCAATAATGTAGGACTGTGTAGCATTCTAGGAAAAAAATCATGTATTGTATGGAGAGCACATTATAGTGCTCCTAGGTCAGTAAAACCTTGAATGAATTATTTCTTTAGAATCTTTATACTAACATATTAATGCGGTACATGTGCCTCATGCATGTGTGAACTTTACAGAGGGCTGTTCATATTCAAATCAGGTAAACTTCAAGCCACACACACTCGTGAATACAACAGTAATTACTGTGCTCTAAGGACATGCTGCAATGACATTATCATTTATCAGCAGGATGCCAGTGACTACTGTCATGGAAAATTTACATTAACATCTTTGTTAAATAGTCTGTTTACTAGTTTCTTAATGACCTGCAACAAACAATGATCCGAATGTCTCTCATGAAGTTCAGTGTGGCCGGCTACATTTAGGTGTAGGTTAAAAATACCAATATGCATTCAGTGGTAATATCATGCAGATGCAACATAAATATCAGTGTATCAACATATAATTTTGTCTTCAAGAGAGGGTGTTAATAATATAACTTAAAATGTCATCAACAAATATTAAAAGGCACCAAACTTTTAAAATATTACCTGATCTATTTCCTTAGAGCTTAGACTTTCTTATTTTACTAGAGCAAGTGCAGGAGCTACTACAGCAAATAAGGTTGAAAAGCAAATTTTTTTACCTTCCTTTTTAATTGCTTGTAATATCTTAAAATTTTACAAGTTTGGTCTGTAACTAGGTGTGAATATTTCTAGAAAGTTTCAGCAAAGTTTAGTCATCTACTTACTCAATGTTTATGGGTTTTAGTAATGAAGTAAATATTTGTCTAATGTTCTTGATTTAATGTCCATTGATCACTAAAGGAAAACAGAATTAATACATTTAACCAATAGAAGGAAAGCATGCTTAGAAAAGCTTATAGGGAGTATGTTATACTTAAATTCCTTCCCCTCCAAAAAATTTTTAACAAATTATTGATCTAATTTGATTAGCCTGGAAAAGTTAAAAGATATCTACCCAGAAAGAGAAATAGCACCAAAATAATCATTTGCAGAAGGATTAGTCTTAAATGCAAGGATGTTATTAGAATAAAGACAACTGTTCTTCCCAGCATCCTTATCTTCTTTAGTGATATTAAATATAATATCTGCTACAACTTAAGGAATTTTCAGGTTTAGGGAGATATTTTTGAAGGCTTATTAAATTTCAACAAATATCTTGATGACATACATCAAGCATAGGTCTGGAAAATAATCCAAGTAAGAGAAAGATATTAACACCTCAATCTTGGACAGTTCCTCAGATTTGTCACTGGAAAAGAAAGGCCTTGTCTACACTAGTGTAATCTTCAGGTGGGCTAAAATACATTCACGTTCCCATCTCCAATGCTAAAATAAAATAAAATAAAACCCCAGCTCCAATGGAGAAGAACCTGGACACCCAGGATCCAGTCTGTAAGGAACTCACAGCAAAGATCGCTCATAGTTACTACCTCACATTAAAATACTACTAAAAACAAACATAACAGTGAACTTTATTAACTACAAACTTAATAAATCTTATCCTAAGAGAACAAAATGAATTTAAACAGAACAGTCCCCACAGAAACACTGTGAGAAGATACCCAAGAGTCCCAAAGTCCAGTGTGAGTTCACCCAAATCTCAGCTATAGTCTTTGACCAAGTCTAAAGGCTTGAGTGGAAAAAAGAAGTAGCTGTCCTCTTCTTCTTTAGTTGCAGGAATCTTCAGCAGAATTCCATGCAGGCTTTTCTTTCTCCTCTGGAACCAGCACCATCCGGTCAGCTCACTGGTTAACCAGCCCTCAGTCCCATATGCATGTCACAAACTCTGCTGCAGAAGTCTCCATAGGAGGGCTGTCCACTCCTGGCTCAGCTTCTCTCCTTGCAACAGAACACATGGGCTCTTCTCATGCAACTCCTGTCTGCAGTCTGCTGCTCATGGGTCTCTGACCTGACCAGACCACACCAGCAAGAAACCCCATGGAACATGCTCAAATGCTACCACTCCCTGTTTCCAGAAATTTCTGGTTGTGGGCAGCTCGTCTGCTCAGAAACAGTAACCAACCCTCAACGGATCTTCAAAAAGATAGCCTGTTTTAGGCATATGGGTTACACTAGCACTTATGCTGGAAAACTTCTCTCAGGGGTGTGAAAAAACCACAACCCTAAGTGACATACATTTTGCTGGCATAAGTGCTTGTGTGGATGGGACTATGTCAGTGGAAGATGCTCTCCACCAACATAGTCACCACCACTCTTACGACACCATACTTCAGCAAAAAACAAAACAAACAAAAAAAACCAACAACAACAACAAAAACCCTTCAAAACAGACTTCAGCGTGAAATTTCAGAACTGGAACTTATATACAAACTTGACACTATCAGATTGGGTTGGAATAGGGACTGGGAGTGGCTAGCTCACTACAAAAAGTAGCGTTCCCTCTTTAAACATTGTCACCTCATCAACTGTTGTTAGCAGGCCACATCTACAATGCTTGAATTGACCTTGTTAACTCACCATTCTTTCCATGTATACATATACACACACTCCTTACAAATTGCAGTTTTTATTTCATGCATCTGAGGAAGTGGGTTATAGCCTACAAAAGCATGTGACTTAATACATGTGTTAGTCTTTATAAGAGCCATGGGACTCCTTATTTGTTTTGCTGAAATGGACTAACATCACTACCCTTCTGGAACTTGTCACCATTCTTTTAGATGGTTTTATTATGTCAGCAGGAGAACTCTCTCTCTTTGACATAATGGGCTACACGAGAGTTAAAGAATTTTAAGTGTAGACTAACCCAATGGCTCTGGCTTGTGAATCTGCCTCCCATCCTCTGCAATGAAGGCTAATGAAAATAATTCATTTAGCTTATCTTCCTTGAGTGCTCCTTTAGCACCTTAGATGTCCAGTGCTCTCCTTGGTTGTTTGGCAGGTTTCCTGCTTCTGATTTACTTAAAAAAATTAGTTTTTATTTTTTGTGGATTTTGCTAGTTGCTCTGCAAATTCTTTTTTCGCCATCTTCATTACACATTAACACTTGACTTGCCATTATTTATTTTCCTTGGCAGCATTTGACTTCCAATTTTGAAAGGATGTCTTTTCATCTCTAACCATCTTTTACGCTGCTGTTTAGGAATTTTGGGATCCCCTTACTGTTGTAATCAATTAATTAACTAATTAACTATTAATTAATTATTATTATTATAGTATGCATATAACTGAAGCTTCTATTATGATATTTTTAAAAAGTGACCATCAGCTTTCAGAAACTCCACTATTGTGATTGTCTCTTTCAATTTCCATTTAACAAGCCTTCTCATTTTTTGTGCAGGTAACTTTTTTTAAAGTAAATATTACTGTGTTCGGTTTTTTTTAAGTTTTAACTGCATTATGGTTGCTACAAACAATATTGACTAGTGTAGAGTATGTTCACAGTTTCTGACTATTTGTGCTTCTGCTTTGTATCGATAGTAAAGTTAATTGGAAAATGTTTCTGCAGAAAACAGTTGACTTTTTTTGATAAAAATAAAAAAAATTATATTGTTTTATCTGAAAACAGAAAACAATAGATTCTGAAGTGCTGCTTTAGAACTTTACAGGAGCTGTAGTTTGGATGCTTCATACACTCATTTCTCTTCTATTACCTGAGTTCCAGAACTTGACTACATTGACCATGATACACCATGGCTGGGGAATCCCATGATGCACAGAACAGCTTAGCAAGAGGGAACACCATGGGGCATCACAGAAAATGTAATCTGGCCAATAAGTCTAGCTGAAACTGGAGAATGGATTCATAAAGCATCCAATTTTGAGCTCTTGTGTGCATCATAGTGGCATTTCCAAATCCAAACTCTGGTTTTCAATTTAAAGCTTTTGAGGTTTGATTTATTTTTTTGCCATAATTTCAATTTTCCGTGGAAAAAATCCTGTTCTGTTTAGCTATACAATTGATTTAGAACAGAATAGGAAAGACTTAGAAAATGTGAACATATTCTATACTACTTCACATTCATATTAAGGATAATATAATCATGAACAGAATAGTTTAATTAAGAATGCCTTTAGAACTAAATCTGATTTTTTATATAATATAGAGATTTTGATAATTAGTGGATAAATGGAAAGCATTAACTAAATTTAGTATTTTAGTAATTTTGTATTTTTTTTTTTAAGTCAAGAGTGAATGTTTTACTAAAAGATAAACCCTAGCTAAAAACAGACACTGTATGCTTGATTCAGTAATTGCTAGGTGAAGTTCTGGGCCTGTGTTATGTAGGTCAGACTAGATGATCAAAATGATCCCTTCTGGCATAAAATCTAGAAATCTGCTAGCCATATTGTATTTGAAACAGGATGAATAAAAAAAATCAGAGCATCCTTAGATGCCTAAACATCTTTGAAAATCTGTACCAAGGTGAATAAAAACAATCCATCAGTAACAAACTTTGATTAATACTTCCTTTGTTTAACAGATCAGTTACGTCTAAGTCAAAAACATGTTTTGTAAACTTTTTTTATGTATCTAGCTCCTTAAGACAATTTTATATAACTAAACAATTGTTAAATGGTTTTTTATGGATTTTAATTGAATTCCAGTTTCTAGCTAATGTAGATAGATGTCAACAAACCATATTCACCATTTTCTAACATAATAAAATATTAAAATTGAAAATCTAAATCAAGATATATTGAGCTAATATAATTGTTTAAACAAGCATTTATGGATTTAGTGTATCTTCTTGGTTAGCAAGAAGAAATACTCCCTTTCATCTGAAGGCTAAGTTTTGTTACAAATGAACATGTATTAATGGTTACCAATCATGAGAGTGAAATTTTGTTAAGAAAAATAACTAAAAAGTGCAAATGCAAAAGAAGATTAAAATCTGTGATTTAAATGAAGGTTTTCTGCTTGATGATTTAAACCACTGATTTAAATCAATCCACTCTGTTTTTGCAAGAATGTGAGAGTTATCTTCATCCAGCTAGATGAGTGAGTAAACAAATGGTACTCAAATTTACAGAGTATATTCAGTTAGAAGGAGTTGCAACCACAGTGAAGAGAGAAATAATAAAAAGTTACTTATGAAATTGGCTATTTGAAAAGCACTCAATCATGTTGAAGGCTGAAAACAATCATTTTTCTTGTAGGACCAAATTTCAAATTTGGGTGTTTACAGTTAAAGTCCTGAAACCATAATTACGTTGTTACATACCTGATTTGGATGACTAATATAAGTGTATGATTAGTGATTGAATTTCAAAGATGTGGAGCATCCAGTCTCCAGTGAAGTCAATAGAAGCTGTATATAATCATTTCCTTTAAAATTTGCCTTGCTGTAGTTTAGGAATGACTAGATGCCTTATAAGAATTCTGCCTCTTTTTAAATTTCAAAATGGATTAATCACAAAATCAAAACAATCTTTCTTCTATCTTATCACTGCTAAGATAGATAAGAAATATCTGTACACATGTGGAGTAACTTCTTGTTTTTTTCAAAATATTAATAGCAATAGACCATTTTAGTGGTACTTTTAGAAAATTTGGACATAGCAGTCTGCTATGATTTCTTGCCTTGCTGGCTTTTTTCTGCACAGTACTCAGCAAAATCAGAACCACCTATTGTATTCAGAATAGGTTAGATGGTTTTTTGTTGTTGTTGTTTTGAGGGGTTTTTTGGCTTCTAAGTAGAGGGGCAGGGTGGTCAAGCACAGAAATACAAAATTCTGAAAGTTTTCAACTGTCTCTGATTACTAATATTAGTGCTTAGCTGATCCCAGCAAGAGCCAAGGTTCCATTGTGCTTACCATCTAGGTTTATGGCAAGAGACAAAGGATGGATAAAGAAACAAGCTTGAGTTGACTAAGGAGGATGAAGATAATAGTAACAACAACAATAGCTGAGATTAAAAAAAAAGTTGCAGATGTGTTTGAGTGTTTTCCAGATGGTCAATGCTTACTGGAGTTGCTTTAGAATTTTGTTCCTGATTCAAAATGGATACCAAAGCCTAAGTGCGTCAAAAACATCCATCAGTATAGTGTTAATATGAGTAAAGTGCACATATTTAACAGGACTTAATGTCTGAAAGGTTACATTTTTTAGATTATATTTAGAAATGTGAGACCAAGTGCCACTAGTAGCTTTTACAGATAAAGTATGTAGTAGTAAATTACACATGGTAACTTCCCCAAAGAGTTCATAAGGCCACAATTCTGCAAAGACTTACACACATGCTTAATTTCATGCACTGTGTAATTTTTTTTTTAAACTTTAATGGACCAGCTCACAGTGAGCAAAAGTAAGTATAGGCCCAAGTCTTTGCAGGATCAGAGCTCAATTTCAGGTATAAAGCTATAAAACAGTAATATGGGGAACAAAGTAATGAGTGGACAGGGACTACAGAAATACAATTGTCTTCTGTGAAGTCACACAGAAGAGAGTTTGGACCTATATGTTTAGTGTTCAATTCCAGTTCAATTAAAACCAGTGAATGACAGTGGAAAGGACTGATTTTGGTGATCTGCATTTAGGTCTTATTCAAAGATATGGCGGCTGCACACATTTTCACATCCTCCACTGACATACTTGGAATTTCTGCCTTTGGCTCAGAGCCTCTGTGGATCTCTAAATACTACAGTAAAGAAAAGGGCTTGAAACGTAGGCAGGGAATTCTACACAGTAGAACCTCTGAGTTACGAATACCAGAGTTACGAACACCAGAGTTATGAACTGAGTTGTCAATCACACACCTCATTTGTAACTGGAAATACACAATCAGGCAGCAACAGAGGCAAATCCAGGCAACAATTGTATTAAACAAGCTACTAAAATATAAAAAGAAAGCAGCATTTTTCTGCGTAATGACTTTTCAAAGCTGTAGTAAGTAAATAGTCAATTGTACACTTTTGAAAGATCCCCCATATTATTTTGTTCAGAGTTATGAACATTTCAGAGTTACAAACAACTTTCATTGCTGAAGTGTTCTTTCAAAAAATGACCAAATCAGATCTGCCCGTGATGTTGAGCAAAAGCAGGAAGATTTTGAACAGAAAGGCATGTTTAAATAAATGAGTAAGTTTCTGCTATGCTGCCATCTGAAATCGCAAAGGCAGTTGAGGGAGGGGTTTAAAGTTCCAATTGTCTCTGCGAACTATTGAGCTTCCTCAAATGTGTAACAGTGAGCTGCCTTTAGAAGAGGTTTTACTCATCATTCAGCTAAATTAGAGATACAGTGCAAATCCAGCACTCAGCAACCTCATGTGGATTTGAATACTCCCTGGAGGACCTGGATGGATTACAGTAACCCACAAACGTAGGCTTCTCATCTGTGATAGATAGAATATTGATGATACTCTGTTTCACTGAACTGTTTCAGAACGCCAGGCGTGAGAATACAACAGAATGGAAATTGGCTTTTTCAAATGTGAGATGGGAGTGCAACATTCAGGTCTCATGCCTCTGAGTGAAACAGGAAGTGTCATATCTGGGTTAAGGTGCCAATGTCCCTTTTACTGCTCTATTTTTCTGCATTACATTTTCCTTTAAGCATACAAGCAAAGTAATTTTCCTGTGTCAATGGCCTCTTCAGTCAGTACTCATGCATTGTAAACACTGACCATTACCATTTTTTAAGGATACTAATCTCTTCAGTGTGGTAAGGGCCAGAATCTCTCTTAGGCTTGGTGCAGGAGAAGAATATCAGGGAGATGGTTACTGTTCATTGATTCACAGGTTGTCCCCAGTCCCATCACAGCCTTTGTCAGATTTAGAACAGCGTAGAAACTGCGGAAATTTACAACAGCTACATAATAGTCTTTAAGGGACTGTAATGGTAGGTGACAATTGCTGTAGGGGAGCAGAGCACTTCACACACTGCCTCCTGTCTTCTCCTTCTCTGTATGCAGGAGGATGGGGAGAGCATCAGGAAGCTGGGGCAGGAGCAAGCTCTACCAGCTTTATGCCAATTAAGAATTCCCCTCCATCCTGCTGGCTGTTGCAATGGTGAGCAGAGCCCTGGCTCATGCACTTCCCACCTCACCCTTCCACAGGAAGAACAGCCTCCCTTCTCCCCACATGCACACAGTGGAAATGAAAGGAAACCACAGGTGCATGCCATGTGTAGTTGGAGGAGGTCTTACTCCATATCACCCACCCTACTACATGACTCCTTAGGACCTTGCCAAGATCAGGCCCATTTAATACTAGATAAATATTGCCTTGGACAACTTCCTTAGAGCAATAGTTCTTCATTTTTCTCTGTACAAGGTATCTATTTTCATTATCTGTTTCATGTGAAAACTACCTTATTGTTCCCTATAGGTAATTTAAACCCTGAAGCACGACACCATGTAATTCAGTTCATTTGCCAGAAGGGCCTTCAATCATTTAACATCTTGAAATACAGAGATAGAATTGTTGTTACTCAGTAAATCTAAAAGGAAGTCAGATGTGTCGAATAATCTGATTAATGAAAAAAAATCAGCTTAATGGTGTGAAACTGGGTAAACAGTTTGTGTAGTGGTACTGTAAGATCACGATTGGATTGTGCTTCTCATATAAGATTTGATCACAGATTTTGTGACTTTCCAGGATCTCTGGCACAGGACTGAAGCAACTGCCAGCCCTGAGGATGCTATTGCCAAACAGCTGATCAGTTGGTCAGCCTGATAGAGCAGCAGAGCTGGAGGGACACCTGTTTTCCCCTCCTCCCCCAAGGTATTTTTAGTAACAGTCAGGGATAGGTTGCACCTTCTGTGAATTTTTGTTTATTTCCCATGACCTGTTCTTGACTATTACTAAAAAAAAAATTCTCATAACCCTAATTTTCACTGCCCATACTTTACTCTATCTTTAGTGCTGCAAATGGTGCTATCTAGTTGCATATTTCTGTGTAAAAAGATGTGGGGCCATCCTCAGTGCAAGCAGATAACTGAGAAAGGAATTCATTATATACAAAAGTTCAGTTCAACAATGATTTACAACAGAAATAGGTTCTTTTAAAAGGCAGATCTTTATAGCTTTCAGCATCTTTGTATCTGATCATCATCATATATGCTTGGAGAGACAACAGTGGTAGACATAAGAAGTTAACACCAAGTTTTATGATACGTTAGTTACAACACAACCTAGCTTTGTAAACTGACTTTTTCTTACCAGCACACATGCTTTTTAGTAACCAATCTAATCATGTGGCTATTGATAGATTGCAATTATAAAGTTGATTAAATAAATTAGGAAGAAAACAAAGTAGCAAACAGGCAATAAGCAACACCAAATTACATTAATAAAGGGCTACATTTGAAAGGAACTTCCCAGATTTTTTTTTTAAAATGTTTGATTATTTGAACTCAGTCACCAAATTCATTGCCTACATAATTTACCCCCTTTCCCCCCCCAAAAAAAACCCACAACAAAAACATCAATGAAAAGCATCCTGTAAAACTGAGTGAAAGTGAGGAATGGAAACCACTTGGAAATGCAGCTGCAGGTTGGGCAGGTGCAAAAATCACTGTGCTCAAGATCATAGCATCTGGGCATGTCCAGATTCTCAACCAAGAAAAAGCAGAAAGCATTGGGGAATAAAGATTCCAGTCTAGAAGCATGAATAGTGGGTCACAGTTCAGTCAGCAACTAGACAAGATACCTAGAGCAACACAGCACTTTTTAGTAAAATAATAAAATTATTGGACACTCCTAGGTATGGCAGAAGAAGGTGTAGACCTTCTCCGAAAGGATATCAAGAAGTGTTAAGGCCAAAGAAACAAAAAAGGGCTAGCATTTGGGAGAGCTGGATGTTGTAGCACCTAGTACAGACAAAGGGGGTAGGGTAGGAATGGAAAGTCAGACACTGAACTAGAGTTTCACCTGTGCTGTCATACGTCTATGATTGATTAATTATTTAATTGGCATAACATTTTGAAGAAATAAAGAAGTTCAGAAGTATTGTTCCGTTCTCCTGTAGGCTCATGAACCTGATGGTGTCCTGGAGTTTTACACAGTGCTACAAAGAGTTTTCATTAACTCAGAATTTTATTCTTTCGATTGGTTTTTATCCTAATGATGGTATACAATCTATTTTGTAAAAGTACTACAAAAATGAGCCATTTTTAAAATCCAACATGTTGTGATAAAAATGTTTTGTAAATCAATTCATCTACATCAGAATTTTATTGGGAAATGTGAAAATAGTTTTGCAATAGGCTTGGCTTACAAAGGGTAGCACATTTTCCATTTGACAGCCCAGCACCTCCCATATTCCATTCCAGAGGCTCATGCCAGGCTTGAATAACAAATATATTTGCATGTGATCAGTGCAGAAGTGCACTGCATACAATGGCTACCAAGAACTTCTTGGTTACAGTGTGCCAATTTTCCTGTTCCAAATGCCACTGTCACTTCAGCCAAAGATCCCCCCTATGGCTATGTCTACACTTGCAAATTTAAGTCGACTTAGCATGTCCACACTTAAATTTAAAGTCAACTTAGGGGGGAACTTACAAAGTCAACCTAGAGCATCCAGCCTAGGTTGACTTGTAGGGGCTAGGGGCACCTTGGGCAGGTCCACGGTGGCGGGGGGGGCACCCCTTGCCCAGTGCCAGTGGGCTCAGCTTTTGCCCCATTGTACCTGGGTACAATGGGGCAAAGGGGGACAGGGGCCCTGGCAGGGCATAGGGGCAGGGCTCTGTCCTGCCCTTTGGGGGGCTATGCCAGGCTCCCCCCTATGCCCCCCCCGGCAAGCAGGGCAGTGGGGGAGTCCTGGAGTAGCCCTAAGTCGATTTTAAATCGACTTAGGGCTACTCCAGGTCTACACTGGCTTAAGTCGACTTTAGGAAGTTGATTTAAGCCTAAAGTCGAATTAAAAGTAGGTTTAATAAAGTCGACTTAATTTTCATTAAGTCGACTTCATTTTCCTTAAGTCGACTTAAGCAGCTTGCTTAAGTCGACTTAAGGAAAGTGTAGTGTAGACACAGATTAAATGAAGTCAACTTAAGCAATCTTAAATCGACTTAATTTCTAAGTGTAGACGCACATAACATGAGGTGTTAGTATTATAGGCTATGTCTACACTGGCAAGTTAGTTCAAATTAAGGAAGCTTAATTCAAACTAACTAAAGCCATGACTACACTAGGCTTTAGTTAGTTTGAATTATGGGCTTCATGAATTCAAACTAATAAGTTCTAATAGGGTATTCGAACTAAGGGGTTAATTTCTTAGTTCGAATTAACCGGCCATTGAAATGAATGGGGATCGCTAATTGCTTAGTACTAAGTACTTGCTTAGTTCGAACTAACATTCCAATGTGGCCATGCTAGATCGAATTAAGCTAATTCAAACTAACTAAAATTAGTTCGAATTAGTTAGTTCGAACTAACTAATTTGAACTAATTTTAGTAAGTGTAGACACAGCCATAAAGACTATGACACACAGCTGAGTGGCATTGATTCTGTGCAGTCCTCATATACCTTATTCAGGGATTTCTATAGATAAAAGAAGTTTATCTTCAAACATACACACTCCACAAGAATTTAATTCCTACAGTGCTAGCATATGGAATCTGCTGCTACCAACGGCTTCATGGCTGTCTTTATACTGCACACCTTGGGCACATGGAAGTTCCTGGGTAGCAGCATGCCTAGATCACAAATCCCCCCGCTCCACAGGCTCATTCTGATTTACTGACACACACTATAAAATTTAGTCTACAACACATAGTTGTTTAAATCTCCCCTCTCATTCCTTCAAGCCTCATGAGCATTTTTGTCTGAACAATCAGCAGTTTATCAGCATCTTCCCAAGTAATGCAGTGCCCAGAATTGAACAAACTATTCCTGTAAGGAGCCAATATCTCCCTTCTCTGTGAAGTGATGCCTCGGCGTATGCAGTCCAAAATCACACTGGACTTTTTTTACTGCTGTATCACATTTCAAATGCATGTCTAATTTCCTGCCCACTATCACTCGGGGAATATTTTAGCTTTTCTTCTTTCCATAGTTCAGCAAATAAATGCTTTGGGGTATTATTTCTCAGACATATTAGACTGCATTTTTTTCCGACTTGATTCTCATTTTCTTCAGATGATATTAATAATTGAAGATCCCTTTTTCATTTTGTTATTTGCCTTTGCAAACGTTTGTATCCATTCAATCATCTGAGAATTCCATAAATGTACTATTTCTCATTTATAAAACATTAGTGAACATAAATAAGACTTGATCTGATACCCATTCTTGCATCTTCCCAGGAGACTTCTACCCCTATACTGGGGGTGGCCAAATTTACTGACCCCTCCCTATCACAAATCCTCCCTCCCTTCCTGCTGGGCAGAATCCTTAGCCCCACCACTCTGCCACAGGGCAGAAGTTCTGGGCTCCCCACTGCAGTCTCATAGGTGGAAAATGGGGGGGAGAGGGGATGTAACAGGGGATTTCACAGACCATAATTTAATTGTAAAAAAGCCGCATGCAGCTCATAAGCCGCAGTTTTGCCACTCCTCCCCATAGAAGGCTGTTTATGATTTCCTCTTAGTTAAGGTCTTTTATAATCAGTTTTTAATCCAGTGCTCCTACCCAAGCCTATTTACATTAATTTTTCATGCAAGGCACTGAGAGACAGAGAATCAAATTCATTCCTACAGTCCAAACACATTATATTTTCAGGCCATGCTGCATGAGTCGACGGAACACTTTTGCATTAGTTACTTACTATATTTTCTTTGCATTGCATTGATATTAATAACTGTATACATTATTTGCATGTGCTTTACCTAAGCAACTTCATGCTTCTTTCTGATTGGATAAATTGCTAGAACAGTAGTCTCAGGAATAGTAAATGTGCACTTTGACAGCAGGTACTTTAACAGGGCTTTTCCCTTAAAAAATTATCTTCACAAATGAGACTGTGTTATTGTTGTACTTGAGAAAGACATTTTTTACTGCTGTATTTCCTAACTTCCTGGAACCTAATATAGGGTAGGGTTTCTCCAGCCCTTTTGTTCTGCAGACTGAGATCCCCTTACAGAGCAGTTCTCCAAAATCCTCAATTGCCACCACCCATTATTGAGCTATTTCTCTGGACCACCTTGTGAACTCTTTTATATAGGGAATACTTATGCAATCAGCAGTATTGTCAGTTAAAGGCAACTGAGAGCTTTAAGAATGACCATTTCATAGAAATGCCAGAGTGGAACACTTCTAATTTCCCCTTCTTCTTCAGGAACTGATCTGAAGCTGATGATGTGTTTTGCACGACTTACTGAAATCTGTGTTGTTAGGCTGCCTGACCAAGGATTACATACAGCTGTGTATGGGAAAAGCTATGGATATTGGCATCTCTTAACCGGAGATGAAGGCAGGAAAATTGCACTGTCAGACTCCCAAGCCTGCTTTCTGCCTGCAGCTCCTGGCCACGTACATAGTTGATTTGACATTCTAGTGCAGTGGCTGCTGCACCATAGGTAAGGTAGTGCTCCACTGTTGGATTAATTTTAGCATTATTTTATTAAAACAAAGAAATCATTGAATTGGTAAAAACAAAACAGAATGCAACTTTTAAAAGTAATTGAATTTTTCATGGTGATTTTAATTAAAATTAATTCATACAGAGAAAATAATAAAAGTTCAAAAATGACCCCTTTTGCAAAAATATTTCCCCACTGAGTTCTCTCACTTTTCTTTGTAACCCTTTTGCAAGAAATTTAGAACCTGTCTTTAGGTCATATCATTGTTCCACATGTGCTGATTGCTAAATTATTAGATGTGCATAGGTGGTGTGGCACCCTAGAATTATTTTATCACTTTTTTGCCCTAACGGAAAATATATACACCAATGTGAATCTGTTGAATCATGGCAGATTTGTCATTTTAAAGAACTTCTGGGGTGGTGTCTGAAAGAGAAAGACTTTTGACTTTTAAAAATCTTTTAATGAAATCAGTAGAGAAACACAGTAAAAACAAGAAAACAATTAGAAATTCAAAATGAATTGCTCATCCCAAACAGTACAAAATGCACTAATGCATCACAACGAATGGGTCTCAGACTCAGGACCCTATGAGCTGCCACACTCCAATCCACCACCTGGCAGCCTGCTGCTGCTGGCCACCCTAGGACCTATAAAGCCCAGTTACAGTGTGAAGCTGTGCTGGAGCTCCAGAGCGGCAGATTGGCCTACCAGCCCCGCTTTAAGAAAGAAGCTGGAACAGGAAGCTGTCTGAACTACTTGGCTCCACCTTGCTCTGGATTGTGTGTTTCCTGCTCCTGCTGCTTCCTTTCCTGGGATTCTGACCCAGCATCTGAGTTGTGATTCCTGACCTGCAATTTATCGCCAGTCTTTGACCGCCCTTGTATCCTGAATCTGCCTATGTCTAGTTCCTGACTCATGACTGGAGATTCCAGCTCTGACCACTAGGTCTGGTTGCCCATGACCCAGCTGTGACACCCTGCTGATGAAACTGATCCAGGTCACTTATAAAGAGTATCATATCTAAACTCCCTTTGCTATGTAACAGGTCACACAGGGGTGGCCTTTGGCTATTGGGGCCCCCAGGTGAAGGGCTATTGAGAGGCCCCCTATAGGCCTGCAGGGGCCCCTATATGCCCCCATGGCTCCCCCTCTGTGGCCCCAGCGCTCCCCGTCTCTGGCCCCCTCCGTTGCCCATGCTCCCACCCTCTGCCGGCCTCGGCTCCCCACCGCCAGTTCCAGCCGCAGGGGCCAGCTCCTCCTCCTGCTGCCAAACAAGGCAGATGCAGCTTTTGGGATAGGTGAAGCAGACGATGGGGCTCTTTACTTCTTGGGTCCCTAGGCGTGTGCCTGCTTCGCCTATCCCAAAAGCCGCCTCTGAGGTCACACATGAGCTACAGCTCATAAAACTGCTTCCCCTTATCACACTCATCTTATCTTTACATACTGATAAGCATGAGACAGGGAGAATAGACGTTATTCCAGCCCCGTGAAGGAAAAGGTGTCCATGCCCTGCTTCCCAAGCTTCTGTAAGCAAGGTTAAGAATCTGAGGCTGCGTCTACACTGGTAAATTAAGTCAACTTAAGCTTGCTTAAGTCAACTTAATTTACCCTGCGTCTACACTACAGTTTCCTTAAGTCGACTTAAGCAGCTTGCTTCAGTCGACTTAAGGAAAATAAAGTTGACTTAATGAAGAAGTGACTTAATGAATCCCCTCTATGTACACTGGGGGCAGAATGAGTTCTATCTTTTGGATTTTGTGGGAATCTTTGCACTGTATCACAATCAGTGTTGCATTTTGATGTTTCCTTTATATAGTCTTTATTAAACCTCTTATGTGCTACACTCAGACTCGTGCTTGCGAGAGGGGAAGTATTGCCTTTCTAGGGCGCTCAGGGAGTGATGTGTAATTTCCCAGGAGACTGGGTGGGGGCTCGAGCCAATTGGTGGTGTAACATTATTTGGGAACCCCTAGAAACGGAACCCGGTCCTTTGCTGCCGCCGTCACAGCCTGGAAAAGGGGTTACACTTCCATTACCTTTTCAGTTCTCCTTTACCTTTAATATGGGCTAGCACTGAGATTTCTCTCATGTGGAATTAAAATTAGGTTTTAAAAAGCAGCTCTGAAAAGGCTCTGACCTTTTTCCTATAAAAATAGCCAGTTGCATTGTGGCTGCTTTTTTCTCTAAAATATATATATTTATTGCACACATCAGTGAAGCGTGAGGGTAGATCTGAACAGATCCTTCCTTCACTGCCACCTACACCAACTGCAAGAGGTTTTTATAAATTGAACATTTTTTTTCATTTTCTTTTGAAGCCATTTTATTCATGTAAAACTTTTCTAATGTTGTTCTCCCATGAGTGAGAACACCAGTGTCATCTGCAGATTGTCTTGATGGTCCCTTCTCCATCACCACCAAGGGCATCATTGTCTTCCCCAATCTTTCCTCCTTTTCTGTTACTAATAAACAGGGAGGAGAAGATGGAAACAGTGTATGATGTATACATGTGATACCTTGAACTCTCCTGTCACTGGCTATATCTACACTTACAAAGTTAAGTCGACTTTGTTAAGTCGACTTAAAGTTTAGCCAATTTAAGTCAACTTAACAAGGTTGACTTTAAGTCGACTTAACAGCAGAGATAGCCAATATATTGGCTTTAAGTCAATTTAGCGTTAATCCCCATCTACACTGACCTTAAGTCGATTTAAGGCTTAAGTCGACCTAAAAAGGAGGTCAAATTCCAAAAGGAGGTGTTATTAAGTTGACTTAAGCTTTCCTTAAGTAGACTTAAGGAAATGCTTAAGTCGACTTAAGAAAAGCCCAATGTGGACGCGGCTTAGTTTAGGTCGACTTAAGCCTCCTTAAGTCGACCTAACTTGCCAGTGTAGATGCACCCTTTGTTATCACTAGAGTAGGTCACATTGTGCCATGCTTAGTCATGCTGAGCAGAACATTACTCTGTGAACAGTCACACTGGTTCGTTAATGGAGTAGATGGGCTCAGAGAGAAGTGTCCTTCTGTCTTTTCTCTCCCAGGAGATTGTACAGCAGAAATATAATGCAGCCTCGGGCTGATTTCAATGTCAGGGAACTTTGGGGTTTTGTGTGTGTGTGTGTGTGTGTGTGTGTGTGCGCGCGCGCACGCGCAATATTTACTACAATGAGGTCCTGCTCCATGGCTGAGCTGTAGATGCTATGTTAATACAAATATAAAAACAACAAAGGTACTACTCAATTAGAGACGGGGGGAGGAGAGGGGCAGAATCGAGTCCTTTAACAGCAGCTCTTCAATTTTGTACATGGAGATATTTTACAATACTCATACACCTGCTCTTGAAAATCCTTCCTCAGATGAACTCTCCACAGAATTCATTAGGAGTTTTACTGGAATAATGACCTCATGTGATTGGGTTCGGTAATGATTAAGACCCACAGTTACACCTTTCTGTGGCAAAACCCATGAAAAGCAGAGGAAATATCAGCAAACTTTTCCCTTGGGAGATTTCTCCATATTCATTTAATTGATGCCTACCCCAAAATTTTGTGGAGTACAGGAAATCTCCCCACATCCCAGGGCATTAGCATTTGGCTAGAAACCTCAACTGGACTTGGATCTCTGGAGGGAAGTATAAACCAATTCCCCATCAGCCTTCACAATCTTCCCAGCCCAGCTCTCCCCCCATTCTGGGTCCTGCTTTCATAGGGGCAGTCAAATCCCCTTATGCATCGGAGAGGGAGATCCATACTTGTAGATTTGCCACAGTGGGCAGATGCTGGGGACATAATTGGGCCCTGACTTTACATGTAACCTACTGTTACAGAAGTGCCCTATGACTGTATATGGGTGTTAGGCAGCAAACGTCGAGTTAATAGACAAGGTGCCAGTAGATGGCACTCAAGGTTGTATAGCATAGTTTAAAAAATTGTTATGCACTTCAAACATCTTCCTCTTTGCAACTGTTTATCTGGAACTCTTAAGACCTACGACTGTTGTTGTTTCTCCCCTGTGTTATTTAGCGACAGTAACATGGCCATCCCTAATGCCACAGACTGACATCCAACTGATGGCCTCTCCTTAAATGTCATGGGAATATTTAATAGAGTTGATGGGAGTGTTTTACTTTCTTCATTTCAGCACTATCCTCCATAACTTTTTATTTGCATTGTGAACATCGTTGGTCTTTGGCCCTATTAATATGTGGCAAAAAAGGGGAATAAATGAGCATCAGCAAATGCTCCTGTATGCTCTTGTGGTGATTGTATAGAGGGGACAAATGTTAATCTCTCCTAAAGCAGTTGATGCAGTATGAAATGATGCACAACCCTTGAGCAACATTGTCTACCTTTATTGCAATTTGTGAACTTTTCTTTCTAAAAATTTGTAATATTTTATCATTTTCTTATACCACACTGCTGCCACTCTTCTGGAAATTCCATCATATTGAAGGAACATTTATAATTAATGCTAGGTATCGTACAGTCCCAGTATAGATATATACGGAGGGGGAAATGGCAAAAGGCCCCATATGAGATCCTAGATATATTTGGTACAACCCCAATTTTCAATTCACGAGCAGACAATAACATGAGAGTATTTGCTGAGAAGTGGCAGGAAAAATAAAATGCTTATACTACACATGACCTCCGGAAAATAACACCATGAGCCGCCTTTGTGTCAGAGCTTTCTTTAATGTCAGTGGAAGGTACCTGTAGAGATGAAGAGCAGACTGTAGCCTTTAATGAGTCATATGCTGCAGTCTAAATTTCTGAAACCTAAGCACCTATTTTTCATAGTTTAATAATGAGAAATAGCTACAACTTGTTTTTATGTACCTCATCTGTCCATTCATCCTTTATAAATATTTATCCTCTGTGAGACTGGACTTAGCTCTGAGATATTGGATATTTCATTTTCAGAATAAGAATGGGCCATATTGGGCCAGACCAATGGTTCATGTAGCCCAGTATCCTGTCTTCTGATAATGACCAATGCCAGGTGCTTCAGAGGGAATGAACAGAACAGGTAATTATCAAGTGATCCTTCCCATTGTCCATTCCCAGTTCTAGCAAAGAGTATTCCCTGCCCTTCTGCCTAATAGTCATGGATTGATCTAGCCTCCATAAACTTATGTAGTTCTTTGTTGAATCCCTTTATAGTCTTGACTTTCATTACATCCTCTGGCCAGAAGTTCCATAGGTCGACTGTGCATGGTGTGAAGAAATACTTCCTTTTGATCAATTTAAAACTGCTGCATATTATTTTCATTTGGTGACCCTCTAGTTCTTGTGTTATGAAAAGGAATAAATAAACTTCCTTATTTACTTTCTTCACATCAGTCATGATTTTATAGATCTCTTTCACATCTCATTTAGTCATCTCTTATTCAAGCTAAGAAGTTCAGTCCTATTAATCTCTCTTCACATGAAAGCTTTTCCATACCCCTAATCATCTTTCGTTGTCTTTGTCTGTACCCTTTTCAATTCTGAGATATACCTTTATTGAGATGGGGTGACCAGATCTGCATTCAGTATTCAAGATATGGGCATACTATGGATTTATAAAGAGGCAATATCCATAATATGCATATGTACTGTCACTGCACACTGAGTGGATGTTTTAAGAGAATGATCAATAATGATTCCAAGTTCTTTTTCTTGAATGCTAACAGCTAGTTCTGACCCCAACATTTAAAACATTATAGGTAGGATTATATTTTCTAACGTGCATTATTTTGCATTTAACAATATTGAATTTTGTCTGCTATTTTGTTGCCCACTCACCTGATTTTATGAGTTCCCTTTGTAATTCTTCACAGTCTGCTTTGAACTTACCTATCTTGAATATATTTGGATCATCTGCAAATTTCCCCATCTACTGTTAACCTTTTTTTCCAGATCATTTTGAATATGTTCAATGTACTGGTCCCAGTACAGACTCTTGGGGGACACCATTATTTACCTCTCTCCATTCTGAAAACTGACCATTTATTCCTACCCTTTGTTTCCTATCTTTTAACCAGATACCAATTCAGGAGAGGACCTTGCCTCTTATTCCATGACTACTTACTTTGCTTAAGAGACCTTGGTGAAGAACCTTGTCAAAGGCTTTCAGAAAAAAACCTAAGTTCATTATATCCACTGGATCACCCTTGTCCACACGATTGTTGACCCCTTCAAAGAATTCTAAAGGATTGGTGAGGCATTATTTCCTTTTACAAAAAGCATGTGACTCTTTCCCTGACAAATCATTTGTCTGTGTCTCTGATAATTCTATTCTTTACTATAGTTTCAACCAATTTTCCAGACACCGAAGGTGCTTACTTTCATATAATTGCTGGGATTACCTCTGGAAGCCTTTTTAAAAATTGGCATCACATTAGGAAGATTGTAAGGTCTTCAGTGCAGGGACTGTCTTTTTCCTATATTTGTACAGGTGAATAGCACATTGAGAAGACTGGAACAGGACTGTCAGCACAAACTGTAGTATTAATAAAACTGAGGATCTGATCTAATGAGTCTGTTGAAGATTTACTTAATCAAGATAAATGCTCCCTGTAATTTCGATTCATTTTCTTTTTCACACATGAAGTTTTCATGTGTTTATTTTTAGCCAGTTAGTTACAGCCCAATCATGGCTTTGCTTCACTATTTGGCGAAACAATTTTTTTAATATATATTTCATTCACACTGTAAGTTAGGAATGTTCCTGATTTTGATATGAACAGTACTATAAAAATGCAAGATACTATTTTGACTCTGTCCATAATAAAGTGTTTATATGTATATTACTAGCACCACATAAATAGTAGTTTGAACTACAGTAAAATTTAGATATTTAAAGATTATTTATAATGAGCTTGAATGAAGGTACTATCCAGAACACAGCATCTTTATATGACTAAATGTAATAATATTTATGATGCAACTCAAGATGAATGATTTGTACATGGTTATAAAACATACAGAATGTAACAGAACACACACACACACATACAGAGATATAATTTATATTGTGTGCGTCCAAGACCAAGAGGTTGGAAGAAAGATCTGAAACTGACTAGACTTTCTGATATGATAAAATATAGATTTTTTTATTGTATAAAAAATGACATCTCAGAACTAAATTCCAAAGATTGCTATACGGAGAAATGCAACTATATACATTTAATCTTACATAGCCGCAATGTTATCATTTAATCTTTATAAGTACTGTAACTGTACTTCATTTACTTAATACGTGCTAGGTACAAAGATTAAATTCTCCTTCTTGAAAGCAATAAATCTAAGACTCTAAATGCTCAAGTTTGACATTTAAGACATCAGTATTTATGTACCTTCTCCATCACCCTAATCTTAGCAGACATAGGAAATTACCCTTGAAGGGGCCATATGAGGAGGAGATTGGAGTTGTGGGATGCTTCTGATTTAAATGCAGTCCCCTTCAGTTGCAGAACAGGATGGCTTAGGAAAGGGTTGTATGCCATTTACTCCTTCTCACACCAGCTGCATGTGTCCAATTTTTGGGTCATATGTGCTTTTTGGCTTCCTGTGGCTAGGCACTCTCTCCCCTTGGCCCTGGCCTCTAGAAAGATTTTCCAGGTGTAGATCCCAGGTGTGACATCTCTCTTGGCAATGGGACCCCACAGTCCAATTGTCTAGACCAATTTTTTTTTCTCAAGGGCCACAGATACCATTTTTACAACCCTGAAGGGCCACCAGTCTCTGCTTGCAGGCACTTCCTCAGCTGCACCCAGACAGAAAGAATTCAGTGAGGAGGCTTCCTCCTCACTCATCTCCTATCTTCCTGACTGCAGTAGGGAAACCACACACATCCTATAGCCTTGTGCACTACACCTGGGACCCTGGACAGTCGCTCCCTTCTACAGTAAGAGGGACAGAAGATCACTGGTCCCCTTCCTCTGGCTCAAGCAGGGACCCCAGTGTCTATGGACCTAGGTGGAGAGCTTTGGAGTGCTGATGTCCCATCAACTTGGCTTCAACAAGGAACTGTCACTCATCTTTTGGCCCCACGGAAATACACTCCACCTGGTCCTTCGGGTGGCAACTCCCATCTGCAGCCAGCAGGAGGGGAACAGTGGGCCACTTTGAAAGGCCCCGCAGGCCACTTTTGACCTTTAGGCCACAGGTTGGGAACCACTGGTCTAGACTCTGAAACTAAGGTTGGTTCTCCTAAACTTCTGTATTAAGTACTGCATACTCAGAGTTCCACCAAAGCTGTGCACCCTCTAACTTACTATTTTCCCTGCTGTATGTGTGTGCGTGAGAGAGGAGAGAGCATGCACTAGTGTAAGTAGGTAACACACAGACTGCAAAGGGATTTCCAAACACCCATACTACACTCTTATACAGCACAAGATGTATGCAAATCTATGGAAAAAACAACAAAACCCTGCACGCTGATCCCTGCCTCAGTTTTCCTCACCATTCTAAGTCCTTCAGAATTTGTCAGTGTTTTTTCACAGGATCCAAGATTCCTTTTCCCCTGCACATCTTTGTCTTCTTCTAACACTGGACTGCTCCACTCTTTCTAAGAACTGGTGAGTCAGTCTTCTTTTTATAAGTCCCACTCCTTCCTTGTTGGGTGATTCTCCTTGATGACTTCATATCCCATACAGATGATCTGCTGCTTGGTAACACCATCACCTAGCTGGAATGACTGCCCAGGATGGCAACTAGCGTGCCATCTTAGGGTGCTTGCTTTTGAATGGAAAACTGTGCAGGTTAACAACCTTGGTTGCTCTGCACTGCTTCTACTAGGGTCTGAATTCCCACATGAATTATTCCTCTCACATCTTACTAGCTGGGCCTAGAGACTGCTACTGTCTCCCAAGGCCTAGGGAGAGATCTTATCTGTGCTTGTACCTAGGAAGGGTTGCCATAGAGGCTCCCAACTTCTCCCTCATCCTCCATGAGCCAGTATAGAAAATGGTTTATCCTTAAAGAAATAGGAAAAGATTATCAAATTTAACAACATAAATGCTGAAATGAGATACTCAAATTTGACATTTAGATGCACAAATTAGCACTTGGGCATAAATGTGACCTTTATTGGGGTGATTTAGAAGGTCAGAGACAAAATTTTCTGAAGGGGTCCACATTTGAAAATTTGGCCCACAATTAAAGGAATTGTTGGTATGCATCCATTTGACCCTGAAGTAAAAGTAAATAATTATACAACTTGACTAATTGGGTTAGAGGCCAGAAGGGACCATTAGATCATCTAGACTTAGCTCATGGACATCAGCAATTCCCAATCCTAGGTAATGTTACATTTTTGGAATATGTTGCAATAATACATCCTATTAACCCAAGACACATCTGTGTTCAACTTCCTTTTTTAATGCCTAATTTGTATAAATTGCCAATAAAATCTTGTTTTATAAAACAACCGGGTCTTCAACAAACACCATGCCTGACCCATCACTGTCAGATATTCTAGACAGATATGAACTGACTCCTCTGAGTCCTATGGCAGTGGACTCCAGGCTAAAGTAATACTTTAATTATGCCATCATACAGGAAAGGAGCTGAAATATCCTCTTCTAACAAGTTCCACAAAGAGATTTGGTTTGGAGACCGATAGCATTGGATGAAATGAAAGACTTGATTAATTCTAAGTCTGGCAACTGTGAATATTGTACAATAGTGTTCAGAATATTTTCTTTTTGTGAATGTATGTAATGTTCAGAAGGGAAGAAAGTATGGTCTTGTGGCAGGAGATCTAGGTTCAATTAATGGTTCTGCCTTTGCCACAGACTTTCAGTGTAATCTTTGGCAAGTTAATCACTCTGTGATTCAGTTTCTCATCTGTAAAATATGGTTAACATTTCTCTGCCTTAGGGAGCTACTGGAAAAATAACTCCATTAATATTTGCTGACATACTGCGATGACAGTGACCAAATAAGTAACTAGATGGAGAGTTTTACACAGATAAGGTGTTGAAATATTTTGAACATAATTTGATATACATCTAGTCAAATGATTTAAAAATTTACAACTATAATGTGTATTTTTTAACACTTTGGTAGTGACATACTAGCATTTATGGATGTCTATTAAATCAAGCAACAGTTCAGAGAATGACAACTATATGACCTTCTGCCAAGCAAGTTTGTAACATATGTGCTGACAGACAGTGATGTAATATTTTGAAATAAGGTTTTGAGTGGGAATATTAAGAATCAGGAAAATATTTATGAGTTTTATTTAACTTTTCAAGTCAATAATTGAGTCAGTTATAAAACTGATGTTAGTAGCAGAAAAAGCTGCAAGTCAAACAAGATACTGCACAGAGACAACAGAGTCTTGTGGCACTTTTAAAGACTAACAGATTTATTAATCGCATGAGCTTTCGTGGGAGAAAATCCCACTTCGTCAGACGCTTTGAAGATATCTGTTGTCTTTCTACAATAGACTAACACGGCTACCCCTTTGGAAGATACTGCACAGTCAGTCATACAAAGGAGGCAGAAGACAAACTTGGTGGCCAAAATTTTCAGAAGTGATTAGGAGATGTACAGGGGATAAGGACAGAGAGGGTGCATCTGCATTTGTAAATTAAGTCGACTTAAGCTTACTTAAATTGACTTAATTTACTCTGCGTCTACACTACACTTTCCTTAAGTCGACTTAAGCAGCTGCTTAAGTCGACTTAAGGAAAAATTAAGTTGACTTTCTGAAACCTCGTTTTAAGTCAACTTTCTGCTTCAGTCAACTTTCTAAAGTCGACTTAAGCCAGTGTAGACATGGAGTACCCCTAAGTCGCCTTTAAGTCAACATAGGGGACTCCAGGGCTCCCCACTGCCCTCCCTGCCAGGGTGGCTGGCATAGGGAGAGCCTGGCATGCCCCCCCAAAGGCCCACCCTGCCCCTATGCCCTGCCAGGGTCCCTGTTCCCCTTTGCCCCATTGTATCCAGGTACAATGGGGCAAAGGCTGAGCCTCCAGGCACTTGGCAAGGAGTGCCCCCCCGCCACTGTGGACCACTCCCAAGTCCACCTAGCCCACACTGGACGTCTAGGTCGACTTTGTAGGCTCCCCTCAAAGTCGACTTAAATTTTAAGTGTGGACATGCTAAGTCGACCTAAATTAACAAGTATAGACATAGCCAAAGAGAGAAGGGGTGGGAGTCCTGTTAGATGTTGGAGAAAAACTGACACCAGGAGCTAAGGTGGAGGTAGGGAATAGATAGGAATAGAAGGGTATAACCACTAGAATATAATCCATTACAGAAACTGAGCTTCAACCCACAAGTCCTCAGTCTAGACCAGTGGTGGGCAAACTTATTAGTCAACTGAGCCAAATATCAACAAAACAGCGATTGAAATTTCTTTGGAGAGCCAAATTTTTTAAACTAAAAATATATAGGAAGGTACATTGTTATTAACTTAATAAGGGTATTCCTAACCATCTCAACATAAGCTTTTAAAAAAGAAGGAAGGAAGGAAGAGAAAGAAAAAAAAGAGAGAAGGAAGGAGGAGATAAAGAAAAAAGTAAGAGAAAGAAGAAAGGAAGGAAGAGGAAGACGAGAAGGAAAGAAGGAAGAGAAAGAAGGAAGGAAGAGGAAGACGAGAAAAAAAGAAGAAAGGAAGGAAGAGGAAGAGAAAGAAGAAAGGAAGGAAGAGGAAGACGAAGAAGAGAAAGAAAAAAGGAAGAGAAAGAAGGAAAGAAAAAGGAAGGCAAACAAGAGAAAGAAAGGAAGAGAAAGGAAGAAAAAAGAGAAGGTAGGAAAAGAGAGGTGGAGAGAAGGAAGGAAAGAAAA
>ML686135.1:1743900-1829608 GCA_007922175.1 Pelusios castaneus | reverse complement strand
GGAGGAGAAAAAGAAAAAAGTAAGAGAAAGAAGAAAGGAAGGAAGAGGAAGACGAGAAGGAAAGAAGGAAGAGAAAGAAGGAAGGAAGAGGAAGGCGAGAAAAAAAGAAGGAAGGAAGAGGAAGAGAAAGAAGAAAGGAAGGAAGAGGAAGACGAAGAAGAGAGAAAAAAAGAAAAGAAAGAAGGAAAGAAAAAGGAAGGCAAACAAGAAGAAGAAAGGAAGAGAAAGGAAGAAAAAAGAGAAGGTAGGAAAAGAGAGGTGGAGAGAAGGAAGGAAAGAAAAGCACACAGCAGAGTGGCTGGATCGGGGCGGGGGGAGCGCGTGCCCCTGGTCAGCAGCACACAGCTGACTGGCCAGCACACAGCAGAGTGGGGGCGGGGGGAGCGCGCCGCATGCCGTCTGCTCGGCCCCACCGGCGGCTTCCCAGGCCCGAGCAGACCCCAGCCCCGGAGGCTGACCCCGGCCCCGGCCCTGGCCCCGGCCCCGGGAAGTCGAGGCAGTCCCCGGGTGTGACCCCAGGAGCCCGCCGCGGCCGCAGCCACCCCGCTGCCCCGGCCGCGTGGGGCAGGCAGGCAGACCCGCGCTCCTGCCCAGCCCCCGAGCTTACCTGGCCGGAAAGCCACAGGGACGTCCGGCGTTGGGCTGGCCAGGAGGCTGCTCCTGCCCTGAACTTGCTCTTTCGGAGCATGCTCAGGGCAGGACATTTAAAAACTCCCCAGCCCGGCTGGCGGCCGCTGCTCACAGCTGAGCAGCAGCCTGCCTGCGGGGTAGGACAGAGCGGAACATGTGTTCCGCTGGAGTCCTCTGGGTTCCTGGGCCCCGGAATAGATCCGGGGCTCAGGCTTTTCTAACGGGCCGGCGCTCTGCCAGCCCGACGCCGCCGCCGCCTCTGGGGAGCCCGCACCTGAAGAGCCAAACAAGAGGCTAAAGAGCCGCTTGTGGCTCGCGAGCCGCGGTTTGCCGACCACTGGTCTAGACAAACATTCCTCTATTGCCTGCAAATAACTCTGAAAGCCACTGGCAAAATGTTCCTTGCTCCTCTGAAGTGACTGGCAACAGAGCTAGACAAAAGCCTTCTGTACTAACAGTTATTCTGATAGCTCAAGAGGTGAAACCCTGTGGCACAGATTTTGAAGCACTAAAGGATATTATGGTCAAAGCACCCCAAAAAATCCCAGGAGGAAATTCACTTCACACACAGTGTGGGCAGTGTGCCTTAATAGGGCCTGGAACCACCACCTTAAATGTGGAGGTTAAAAAGAAATACTGTATAATCAACCATATATTGTATGAGGCAGGGCTCCTGCAGAAGAAATAGACCATGATCATCTATTTAAAAACCTCAATCAATCATAATCCATAATGAATCCTAACGCATAACACATGGGGGATGATGAATTAAGGTTGCACTTCCCTCCCCCGACAAAACAAAATATTTTATATGAAGTAGTAGACAGGTGGTGGCACTTGACTTCCAACCTGCTCATTATCCTGTGTCAAAAATAGTATGTGGTCATGTAATGAAATATTATAATACATATGTGTAACCCATATGCCTGAAAAGGCTATCTCTGAGAGACCTGCTGAGGGTGGGTTACTGTTGTTGGGCAGATTAGCGACCCACAACTGGAAACTTCCAGAAGCAGGGAGTGATAGCAATTTGAGCATGCTCCACAGTGTACCCTGCTGGTGTGATGTGATGTTGTCAGTCAGATGACTGGAGAGCAGCAGCCTGAGCAGACAGCAGGCAGGAGCTGCCTTGAGGGGAGACCATGTGCTCAGTGTTCTGGAGAGGAGCTGAGCCAGGAGTGAACAAGATGTTTTCTCCATGTAAAGGAGTCATTTGCGACAGACCTTGCAGACATGCATATGGGACTGAGGGCTGGTTGCAGAGGAGAAGAGAAAGCCTGCATATAATGCTACAGAGGATCCCAGCAAAGAAAGAAGAGGACAGCTATTTCTTGCCACTCAAGCTTCCACACTGGAATAGAGACTGTAGCTGAGAGTTGGGTGAACTCCACACAGACTTTGGGACTCTTGGGTATCTTTCATGCAAGGGATTGTTCTTGGTTAATTGTAGTTTGTTTTCTTAGGATAAGGTTCATTTAGTTAGTAGTTAATAAAGTTCGTTATGTTTGTTTTTAGTAGCATTTTAATGTGTGAGTGTAGCTCTGAGCAAACTTCGCCGTGAGTCCTGTACAGACTGGATCCTGGGTCTCCAGCTGCTTTCCCCATAGGGGTTGGGATTGATTTCTGTGGGGCACTGGAGAAGGGCAACTAAATGAATTGAGCCCACCCAAAGGTTACATATGCACAAGGGAGAATTTTAGCTCTGTGTACAGAGAGGAAAAGACAGATTTTATCAACATTATACATGAAGATTTGATGAGATTTAAATATAGCCTGGATGTGATTTGCACGTGGACCTTCCATGTAACATTTCTTTTCCTTAATATTAGGAGAGATCCTAGACAACCTAAGCTGATCAGTTTCCAGTTTTCAAAACCCCATTGTTATTCTGGCGATACCTAACGGTCTCAATTCTGGATCGTACCCAAAGATTCAGTCATCCAGCCCACGTGTCAATTTTAAACAACACTGCAATATGGCCTACTGCCTGTTGTGGTTGACACACTGTTCCAGTGTTTTGCACACAAAGTTGGCTGCACAAATAAAGTGACTGGTCACCCATTGCTAACCTTTCCCATTTCCTCCACCTTTCTCTTTTTGACTTTCTGTTGCGTACGTTTTCTCTATTTGTCTGTTTTCTTTCTCCCAAAATCTTTTCAGAAAGAGAAACGGAGGCTGGTCAATGATAAGATGAATTTATGAAAAGACTGTTTTGCTCGAGAAATCTGATTAATTTCTTTGAGTGAGTGACAATGAAAACTAACAGAAAAGAGGAAGAGATGTAATCTATTTCGACACCAGAAAGTCTTTTCATACAATGCTGCATAAAAGGGTAGCATATGAGGCTACTAAGTATGTTATTGAAGATGAAATTTTCAACTGGATAAAAACTGTCTTAGGGTGCATCTACACTTGAAAGTTAAGTCGACTTAAGGTTGCTTAAGTCGACTTAATTACCCCACGTCTGCACTACAGGTTCTTTAGGTCGACTTAAGCAGCTGCGTAAGTAGATTTAAGGATATTCAAAGTCGACTTTATAACACCTGGAATTATAACTAGACTTTCCTGGTAACAGCTGGAGCGCAGACCTTGGGGAGAAGGAAGCCTCACGCTTCCTCCCAGCCGGGACCCTGCGGTCCCGACCAGGAGGGAGAGCAGGAGATCCACGTTCCCTCCTGGCTGTGACCACTCGGTCTGGCTAGGAGGGAGCCCCATGCTCCCTCCTAGCCGGGGCTGTGCTCCAGGTTCTGGGAAGCCTTCGGGCTTCCCAGAACCTGGAGTGCAGCAGTGCCAGCAATTGCTGGCGCTCCGGCCCTTTAAGAAACCCCGGGGATTTCCACGGTCAGCTAGAGCGCGGCGTCATGCAGAGTTCTGGGGTTGGTGGGGGGCGGGCAGGGGAGGCAACTTTAAAGGGACTATGCTGTGATTGGTCAAAGGCTGGAAAGACCCTAATCAGTAAAAAGATACGAGAGTGAGTGGAAATCAATTTAATGCCATTAGCTAAATTTCGGTTTTAGAAATTACAAAGAGAGAGAAGTCTGTTCAGACAATAAAAGAGCATAGGCATAGTAACTAGCACTTACAGTATAGTTCATCCATTCAACCCAAGCTCTTTATAAAGAAGTAGAAATATTGTTGCTGCCCTTATAAAGACAGAGAAGATGGGACACAAAGGTATGCAAAGAACTAGCAAAGGCTCTTCTTTGGTCTGCATAGTGGAGGATTCATCTGACCCATTTTGGGATTTTTCAAATTAGTTCAAAGCCATCCACGTCTTCTGAAATTGTGATCATTGTTCATATTGTAATGAGAAAAAACAGGTGATTTGACCTCACCTTCCTCTATATGCTGTTCCCCAGTGTTTGAATCTTAACATGTACTTTGATTTGCTGTTACAGCCTGACCTGATCCTATGTCATGCACTTCCCTGCATTTAATTTCCTCCCATTATGTAAGTTCCCCATCTCCAAAGTGTCTGACAAAGTGGGATTTTCTCCCATGAAAGTTCATGTGATAAATAAATGTTAGTCTTTTAAAGTGCCACACGACTCCTTGTTTGTTTTGCTGAACTAGACTAACATGACTACCCTTTTGGAACTAAGTTACTTGAGTAATCATTGTGGTACACCAAGTGTGGATTATGGAAACAACATATAGACCTCAACTTCAACTTGATGGAACTCAGTTCAATCATCTTCATAGGGATAGGAAGGAGTAAACCCTGCCCTATGACTTTAATAAGAAGTATTTATGTGTAACCCACATGCCTAAAAAGGGCTCGCTCTCTCTTTAAGAGACCTGCTGAGGGTGGGTTACTGTTGCTGGGCAGATTAGCTACCCACAACCAGAAACTTCTAGAGGCAGGGCGTGGTAGCATTTTGAGCATGCTCCACAGGATGCCCTGCTGGTGTGATCTGGTGCTGTCAGTCTGATCACATGAGAGCAGCAGTCTGTGCAGACAGCAGGCAGGAGCTGCTTTGAGAAGAGCCCATGTGCTCAGTTTTCAGAAGAGAAGCTGAGCCAGGAGTGAACAACATGTTTTCTCCCACTAGTGGAGTCATCTACAACAGATTTTGCAGACATGCATGTGGGACTGAGGGCTGGTTGCAAAGGAGAAGGAAAAGCCTGCATGGAATTCTACAGAAGATTCCTGCAAAGAAAGAAGAAGAGGACAGCTATTTCTTGCCACTCAAGCCTTTACATTCGAACAGAGACCGTAGCTGAGAGTTGGGTGAACTCCACCTGGACGTTGGGACTCTTGGGTATCTTTCATGCGGGGGTTTCTGTAGGGATGGTTCTTGGTTAATTGTATTCTGTTTTCTTAGGATAAGGTTTATTTAGTTAGTAGTTAATAAAACTCATTACTTTTCTTTCTTTGTTTTCATCTGCTTTGAACAATCTTTGCCGTGAGTCCCATACAGACTGGATCCTGGGTCTCCAGCTGCTTTCTCCACAGGGATTGGGGTGTATTTCTGTGAGGCACTGGAGAAGGGCAATTGAATTAATTTTAGCCCACCTGAAGGTTACATATGCACTTTCTATTTTGGGAAACATTTTGCCATTTAGTTGTCTGAGCTCATATATATAAAATAGATAAAATTAGACACTCCTTCTAAATTGGTTTATTTACCATTTTTGAAGTTTTAATTTTAAAATTTCACCTGTCTCTATTCATTTCTGTATGTTGCCAGGAAAAAAAAAACTGACTCTCTAAGAAACTTTGGCCCTGAGAGTTATTCTAAAAGGAGATTCTTACCTTGTTCTGGCAATGTTAACTCAGAAAAACCACCAACAGTTCTCTTTTCCCGGGTATCTGTGCCCACACAAAATTTCTGTTCCCTGTGTCTCATGACTCCCTTGCTAAATTTGTTCTTGAAGTTTTCAAAAAAGAATGATATTGTGTCCGATCACATTCTTGATAAGCTGCCAGCTGGGCCTTGTCTACAATAGGAAGTTGTACATACTAACTAAACTGCTTTAGTTAAAACAGTACAATCCTCACTAATTGTGAATGCCTATGCATTGGTTCATACGAAACTTTACATTGGCATAGCAATCAAAGTAACCATGACAAAACAGCCATGTAGCACCTCACCTGCCAGGATTAGAACCCAAACCTCCTAAATCCTAGCCCTGTGTTCTAGGCACTGGACTATGCTAAATTCTCCTAGTATAAAAAACACTGGTTATTATAGTAGGACATATGATATGATGCCTATGTTTATGCTCTCCATTATACAGGATTCCTGCAGCTTTGAAAAGTTCTCAGATCTCTATTGTTTGTAGCAGGCCTTTGATATTCAAGAGGAGAAATCCCCTTGGCCTACAGAAGAGACTTTTCTTTGTTTCAGGAAATTCCATCCATATTTGACTGAGATACCAAGTTTTGAAAAATTAAATTTCTCATCTCTCCCTTGAGTTCCTCAGAAAAATGTTGGCAGCCTGCTCAAATCACTGACTGTTCTGATGCTGGGCTCACACCTCTGCTGCAACACCACCATCATCACACACTGTGTAATGAACTCCAGGGTGTGGCCCTAGTGGGAGTGAGTCAAGAATGAAAAAGCAAAGCTGAGTTCCTTCTCTTCAGTAAAGCCCTGAAACCACTTCAATGCCCCAGTGGCCCGTTTTACCCTTCCTCCAGCGATCCACAAGGGCTTCCCCAACTCCCAGCTGAGAGCAGAGAGAGATGGGCTGGACTCCTCCACTGTAATTCCTTCAGACTCGGAAACTGGCCTGTGGCCAATCCTACCTCTGGGGACAACACGTGGAGCAATAGTTCTCTTATCTCTGGAGGCAGAATAGAGACAAAGTGACAGAGTGGACTGGGCTTCCCCCAACCACTTTCCAGACCCAGAAACTCACCTCCCAGCCGTAAATCTGATGTTTCTTAACTTGCAAGTGCTTGGCTTCATAATCTAAATAACTTTTTTTTTTTACTGTCATTTTCTGTGTGCAATATATACAAAAGTGTTACCTACTGAGACTAAACATGGGACGCTGTGTGAAGAGTGGTTACCATATTACAGGAAATGGTAAATAATTAAAAAAGGTTGAGGAGATGGTTGTTAGTAAGATAAAAAAAAAACTATGGGATATATTGCTATAGGGAGACATTAAAAACTGGTATTAATTTGAAAAGAAGCAATTAAGAAAGGATATGGTAGAGGCATAGATAATTCTGAGTGGAATAGAGGAAGTGAAGGCCATAAAGCTGTTTGAAAAGTGGCAAATTCCAGAGCAAGAAATATGAATTATATAAAAAAAGAGGACCAGAGATTTCGTTACAGGTAATTAATATGCAGAATGGTTTAAAGCTGAATCTGCTGGAGCTATTCTGGATTTACAGTAATTTAAGCACAATCAAAATCTGGTCCGCAGAGCTTTAAGGGTCATTTTCCCTCTTTCTGATGGACTTGCCTCAGCAGTGGATGGTTTTGTACATTGTCAGGGGTATCAATTATTAAACAGCAAAATCTGGCATATGTTATGCAAACAAATCATTCCTGATTGAAGTGACATAAATGACAAATAACCCCAATCAGCAATTCAAATATGTAAAAGCGAAGAAAAGCATTTAATGTGGCTAAAAAAATACATTGTTTTTGTAGAGAACTGACATGTTTTAACCAATATCTATGGGTATATTATACAAAGGATTAAATGCTGGATCAGGAAAAGGCAAATTACAAACTAGTCTTCTGACAGGTTGGCTCCTGTTCGTTTACCAGCTTAGCGATATACACCATTATACAATAGATGGCTTTATGTTGTGTGCTTGATAGCAATGAATAATACCACTAATCTGAATGAGAAAGAAAACCTGCAGTGAAAATTTGTGGCTAAATATGATAACTTGTTAGAAGAGATCAAATAATTTTGCTCTCGAGGTTAAGAAATGTAATAAAATAGCAGGGCATTAAGATGCCTAGATGAAAAGACTGCTTAGCATTTTGTTATGATTTATCTAAATTTCTAAAAAAAGATTCACCTCACCCCCCCCCCCCCGGGGGAAGACACCTCCCCCCCCACACACACACAAAGAAAAGGAATGGAAATTGGCTACAGTCACAATTTTACCAAAGGTTTTATATAGGGTGGTTGGTGACATTAAGCCGCAGAAAAAATCAGAATAAAAAAGTAATTCTCTCTGGGATAGCTGCTAGAAGGTTGCACAGAAAGTTTTTCTTTTCAAAGATGAGTAACAAAGGTGATAAGGAAATGTTAGTAATTTTGAAAAAAAACTATAGCGATGTCTGAATTCACATGACCACATTCACATTTCTTGTCTGATCAAAGTGTTTTGCTAGAGTAGGCTTGATTGGTGCTTTAAATCAAAGATTTATATTTTATATGTCTTTCTGATCATGAGGATAATATTTGTGGGCATATGTATGCACGTAGAAGACACAGTCCTGTGAAGATTTATAGACTATGTAATGCTATTGACTTCAGGGGAATTATTTACAGTGGGTATGGCAGAATGCAGATTAAGTCTTTGCAAGACTGAAGCCATAATGTTATAAATGAGAACAAGAGGTAGAGAAAATACATGTCTCCTGTGATAGAAAAGTTTTGCTCTAAATTTTGAGAAGTGTCCACTACGTTTTGGGTACTTAGTTTTCAGAACTGAGGGTTTCATATTCACAGGTGTTCAGCACAAACAGTGGAATAACTGTAATGCATGAATGGCAAAATTCTTGGAAAAATTGACATTAGTTCCTCAGTGCTATATTATTAGGAATTGTGTTTGCATCACATTTTATAGAGAAAAATATTTTAAGGCATTTGAGGGGGTTTCAAAAAAATTGTAATCTCTCCTATCAGTGTTTTAGTATTTTGAGGTTAACTGAAAGGAAATAACTAATAAAATTTTAAAAATATGAAAAATATCTAAAATCCCTCTTCTAAGATATAGGAATGTCCAATTACATTACAGTCCAATATTAACAAAATTATTACCAGGCAGGGTGCATTATTCTTAGCAGGTTTCCCCACAATTTACCAGAATCTATACATCAACTTGGGCCTTCTTTAAGACAAAAAGCTGCAATGTCAGATTTGGTAGAACTCTGCTCCAAGCTGCATTCTGCCAAGTTTGAGCTATTTTCTGACACCATTCTGGGAAGGCCCACCTCTCCTCCAAACTCCCAACTCCAGCCAAAATAATTCCGAGAAGGAAATATGTCTTCCTGGATCCATGATGGAAATCCTCAAGTGTCTGGGCATGTCAGTAATGATAAACTTGAAATGCTGAAGACCCTAATGTCTGCTGAACAATCTGTTTCTTTGAATAATACCCTAGCTGTTAATCAGGGGCCAGGTGAGGGAAAAAGAAATGTTTCCTGGCTGACAGCATACATCCACTTGATTGACAGCTGGGATGTTATTCAAAGAAACAGATAGCTCAGCAGACAGAGTCTTGCATTTCAGGTTTGATCCTTCAGGGTGTATACAGTACATCTAGCACTCTTGAAAACTTTGATTGACTTAAATGAGAGATCCACATGCAGAATGATGGCACAAAAGAATATTTCAATAATCTGGTATTCCCACGAAGTATTACTTCAAAGAGGGTGCTGGCAAGGGTAGATCTTATTGAAACTGCCTTACCGTCAACTAGCCGTTGGGTTGTTTTCCATTAACTATACAGATTAGACTACAAAAAAGAGCTACTGCATGTGTGTGGGTGTGGGCAAGAGGGTTCAGAAAACCTGAAGGCTGGGTAGGAGAAGAGGGATACAGGAAGACAAGGGACCCCTGCAAGGTCTGATATTAAATCAAAAGGTTCTCAAAGCAGTACAGAAACTAAGACAGAGATCTGTGTGCATATTTGAGTGTTTTTCCTGCAGATTTGTATATCTCTTGTGTTTTCCTTATGAGGAAAAGGTGAGCAGCTTTGCAGAGTCTGTTACTTGTTGTACTGTTGGGTAGTCCCCTGACGGAATTAGAAGCTTTGATGGAACTCAGAGCATGCAGCACCTATTGAGGAGGCTTGGGAGAACCTGCACTAGTTTCAGGGCTTAGTCACTTGGACTGTGAGGTCCTTTCTGCTAAAAGGGGTGTCAGACATGGAATCTGCAATTGCCCTAGAAGCCCAGGGTCAGAGACAGTGTCTAAACTCTGGGTAGCCCTAGCAAGCCAAGAGCACGTTGGACCCAAGGATTGGTCCAGTACAGTAACTTGGTTAGTGTCCATCAGGGAGAGCTCAATAGCACACTAAGGCTATGTACACACTACCATTTTTAACGCGCAATAATCCTCTTCCGCATTAATTCTCCCGTGGCTGTTGTTGCGCGAGATCGCGTACACACTATGCTTGCTCTAACGGAACAAAGCCCCCCCCTTCTGAGCGCAGTCCTCCAGGAAAGTGAAGGGGATTGTGGGTACGTATCCCAGAGTCCCCAGTATCATCTCCCGTGGTGCATTCCGCTACTGACGCTACCCAGCGGTTGCTAATAGCAACGAGCGCGAATTTCAAATTGAAGCAACCTTCTTCTCGGCACTGCCTTTTCAGAATCGCCATGGATTCAGCTGTGATCTTGAATGCTGCCTTCAGCATTGTGAACACAGCCCAGATTCTGTTGCGGTTTGCCTTTGGCTATGATTCGGAGCATGACACGGATGACTCGGTCTCGGATGATGACAGCATTGAAAACCAAACGGACATTCTGATCAGTTTCGCGGACCAGCAACACAGCCTGAACCGCCGTGTTTGGTCCCGGCAGACGAGCACAGACTGGTGGGAACGAATCGTCCTTCAGCTGTGGGATGATGATCAGTGGCAACAGAACTTTAGAATGCGGAAAGCCACATTTATGGAGCTATGCCAGGAGCTTGCCCCTGCCCTTCGATGCAAGGACACGAGGATGAGACCCGCCATGACCGTGGAGAAGCGTGTGGCTATCGCACTTTGGAAACTGGCGACTCCAGACTGCTACCGCTCGGTCGCAAACCAGTTTGGGGTTGGACGCTCGACCGTTGGAGTGGCACTGTCACAAGTATGCAGAGCCATCAACCGTATTCTGCTCAGGAGGATGGTGACCCCGGGAAACGTGAGGGAGATCATCGCAGGATTTAATGACTTGGGCTTCCCGAACTGTGGGGGTGCAATAGATGGGACTCACATCCCTATTCTCGCTCCCGACCACCTTGCCTCTGAATACATCAACAGGAAAGGATACTTTTCGATGGTTCTACAGGCACTGGTGGACCACCGTGGTCGCTTTATGGACATTAATGCTGGCTGGTCTGGAAAGGTGCACGATGCACGCATCTTTAGAAACTCTGGACTATTCAGAAGGCTACATGCTGGCACCTTTTTTCCAGACGAGAAAATAATTGTGGGCGGTGTAGAGATGCCAGTGGTGATACTTGGGGACCCCGCCTACCCACTGATGCCATGGCTCATGAAGCCGTACACCGGGAAGTTGGATCCTGACAAGGAGCGTTTCAATTACCGGTTAAGTAGATGCAGAATGGTTGTGGAGTGTGCCTTTGGCCGTTTAAAAGCGCGCTGGAGAGCGCTGTATGGCAGGCTAGATCTCCACGAGGACAGGATCCCATTAGTTATTTCGGCTTGCTGTGTTCTTCACAATATATGTGAAAGCCGGGGGGAGAGATTCAGGAACTCTTGGACCACTGAGGCACAACGTCTGGAAAATGCCTACCAGCAACCAGACACGAGGGGTATCCGGGGGGCGCAGCTAAGGGCAGTTCGCATAAGGGATGCGTTAAAAACCCATTTTAGTACTGTTGTTTAAAATTTTACCTTTTAATATAGTTACTAACCATTTCCTATATGTTTCAACTGTTAAAAATTAAGCTGTAAAAATTTTGTGTTTTTCCCCTGTAAACATTCATTGAATCAAAAACAGTTAATGTTAAATTAATGAAACAAATAAAGAAAGTCTGATTAAGTTTAACAAGTATTCAACTTTATTTAATTAACATTGATCAAAACTCGGGTTTGAGGGGAGTAGGGACTAAAGGTGGGTGTAGGTGCGGGACTCAACTACATATGTTGGGGGAGGGGTTCTGTTAGGGTTACACCATGGATGTCCATGGTGGTCTAAAAACTGTCTGGGGGGGGAATGTGGCGTGGATGAAGTGAAAGGCATATGAGGCTGATGATGGGGGGTGCGAGCCTGTAGCAGACCGACCATGGTCTTGAGGAGGTTGGTCTGCTCCTGCATGATGCCTATCAGGGCATCCTTCTGCTGCTCTCTCCTCGCACTGCTCTGTCTCCTGTCCTGCCTGCACTGCCTCCTCCATTGCCTTGTCTCCCTCGCAGAAGCCTCATGGAACTGCATGAGCTCCTGGAAGACGTCTTCCTTGCTCCTGCGAGGCCTCCGCCTTATCCTCCTCAGACGCTCAGCTGCAGCTGTAGACTGTCCACCGAAGGTCATTCCTGTTCAGATATGAAAAATGTAGAATGCCGCTATTGTTCTCGCCACGGTCAGGAGCAAAGGATGTTGTTCTCCCCACACATTCCTTCAATACACAAGAGGGGACCTATGGGGGGGCGGTAACAGATTTCCCAAAGCTGGTACGGGTTGCAGAGCTAGTACAACGGAGAGTTGACTATTGCCACACCAAGTTCTGATCCCGTGCCCGAGATGGCTGAAATAGAGGCAGATCTCACACTGCTTAGAGTGCCTCTGCAAGCGAGAATGCATCTCCTTCATGTTGCCGACTTCAAGCCGGGACCTTACGCTGCAGGACTGTGCGCAGCAATGTTGCCCGCAGGAGTGCTTGCGAGTCTGAAAGGAAGAGTGTCCCTGAATGGTGGAGTGCAAAGGAATGCTCTACCATGTAATCTCAAGAGAAGACTCTGGAAATATTTGGATGACGCGTTCAGTGAGTTGAAAGGGAACGACTACTTGGAAATCGAGGCATACATCGATGACCTTTTTAAGTAATGCTAGTAACACCTTTACAGTTCTGTAAGGAACAGAACTGAAGACACCGAAAACAAAAACCCCTTGCATAAAAACCATGTCTACGCTGAGCTGTAGCACCTAGAATAGAGGACATTGCGAACGGGACTTACCAGAGCTGCCATCTGATGATTCCTGGGTAGGCGTGGAGAAGGAATCAGTGGAGCTTGTTTCTGGCTGGGTGGAAAATAACTCCTGGCTCCCCGGGTCGGTGGCTCCGTTCTCTCCGTCCTCGTAGTCTTCATCTTCTGATTCCTCGTCCACAATTGCCTCGTCGCCTTCTGCTGCCTTCTCTGTTTGGGGTGCAGTCTCCGAGGTGTCTACCGTGCAGTTCGGGGTGGTTGTGGGATCGCCGCCCAGGATCGCCTCCAGCTCCTTATAGTACTTGCACGTTGCTGGCGCGGAGCCAGAGCGCCGGTTAGCCTCTCTGGCTCTGTGAAATGTTATCCGCAGCTCCTTCACCTTTGCCCGGCACTGCAGGGTGTCTCGCTCGTACCCCTTTTCGGTCATGGCTTTGGATATTTGACCGAAAATGTCAAAATTCCTCCGGCTGCCACGTAACTGTGACTGCACGGCGGACTCTCCCCAGATGCCGATCAAGTCCATCACCTCTGCTGCTGTCCAGGCTGGAGCTCGTTTGCTGCGGCGCGACGACATTGCGAGCGAAGCACACAGAGGCAGCAGCACCGAACAGCGAGGCAGAAGGGAGAGTGGTGAATTCAAAAATTCGCGGGACAGAAGAGGAGGTCGGGAAAAATGACGTCACGACGATAGAGTACAGGCGGAAGTGCAGAAGGGATGGAATTTGAATTGTGGGCCATTTCCGTTATATTCACATTGCGCGATAAGCGTACACACACTGGCCATCGCGCAACAACTATTCCGCGTTAGCAGCAACCACGCTCGTTTAGGTGGTTTACATTTTGCGCAAAAAGAAGGGACTTAACGCGGAATAACTGTAAGTTGTGTGTGTACGCTCTGTTTGTTATTGCGCGATAAAGGGCTTTATCGCGCAATAACTTTGTAGTGTGTACAAGGCCTAACAGAGATGTCACTGGGGCACACATGGAAAGACCAATTAGTGGTATCCACGTGCCATCCCCACCCAGCTCATGCTTGCCTGACAGTGAATAGATTAGTACACTAGTGTAATTTCAACTAGAACTGAAATTCCACTGAATTGTAAATAACTTTTGCATGTCAAGAGTAATATCAAGATACCACAGTGCTGTATATGGTATAATAACCTGAGGAGAAGTTCAAGCAACTCTAGATCTTTGGCAAAATAATTTATCTTGCACAGAAACCATGCATCAAAGAAATCATAAAGCACAGATTCAGTATAAAAGTGTGAAATACATGGGGATTTTTCAGTATTGCCTCCACTGCAGGATAGTAAATACTCTAGTCAGACTAAATAAATAAATATACATATAATCAGACAAAAACTCCACTACACATTAGATCAGACACTGTAAAGACCAATGACCTGCATTTTACTTTAAGATACAACACACTAAACTACAATTTCCCCCTTTTTTGATACAACACTTACTGATGCGCTTGATTTCCTATGAATAGATCTGCTACAATTATTCAGAGGTAACAATTAAATCTCTGTGTTCGCTGACCTTGGCTGTCACCTCTGTTTTTACCTCCCCTTTAGAATTTTAAATGCATTCCATTTCAGCTTCTTTTTACAGTGATTTATGAATCAGAGCCAGTTAGAGATAGAAAATGTAGACAGTACAAAAATGTTTTGATAGATTAGCTGATATGATTTTAAACCTGCATATTTTCTTTGAAGCATTCATAGATATTATTTATTGGCAAATAAATCAGTGTGATGGAAAAATATATCTTGACATTATAGCTCCAAAATTTCAAAAGCAGACATTCATTTTCAATTTCTCAAGTTTTGGGTGCCCAATTTGACCCTAATTTTCAGAGGTGCTTAATTTACTCTGCATCCACATTGGAGTTTCCTTAAATTGACTTAAGCTGTTGGCACCAAATCACTCATTGCCATGCCCAGTGTCACCGCTAGGAAAAATGCTCAACTGAATGCTCAAGGCTGGACAAGATACAGCTGTAATGCTGAGTGTCATCTCCATAATCAATATGCTACAACCCATTTATTTTCAATAACTGTCAGTTTCACTTACATAGTGCATAGGAATTCTATGGTACCTCATCCAAGAGAACAAGTGTAAAAGAACAAATGTCCAATGTTACCTTATAGGATCTCTCTGAAGGAAAGGAAGACCACCATTCTGATGGCAGCCCTTTCCACTCCTGCCATGGAATGTCAATGTAAGAACATCATTTCATGGCAATTGGATATCAAAGGCAATTGCCAGAAGTAATAATATCTGCGAGGACACCTGGTTCGTACACATTGCCAGGAGAAGATCCTCAGTTAATATCGCACATGCTGTTTCTGTGCCATGCCCAGACTGAAACCCCCCTGACTAATAGAAGACAAATGTATCCTAATACTGCGAGAGTTGTTTCACCATCTTTTCTATAATCTTAACCAAGAATGCAAGTTTAAGAAGGTGCGTGATACTTGGCTTGATTGTGTGCATATTGCTTTGTGAACAGAAGCTAGCTTTGAAGTAATTGGCATTCTGTCCTTCTGAAAGGGTGCACTGACAATCTCAGCCAGTATTTCACCAGTGGACATTACCAGTTAAGAATGACAAAGCATAGGTTTCTAGGGCTATATCTACACTTGTAAAGTTAAGTCGATTTAACAAGGTCAACTTTAAGTTGACTTAAAGTCGACCTTGTTAAGTTGACTTAACAGTAGACATAGCCATCCACATTGGCTTTAAGTCAACTTAATAAGGTCGACTTAGCGCTATTCCCCATCCACACTGGTTTTAAGTAGACTTAAGAAATAGACTTAAGGCTTAAGTCAACCATCAGGAGTGGTGTTATTAAGTCAACTTAAGAAAGTGCTTAAGTCGACTTAATAAAAGCCCAGTGTAGACGTGGCTTTGTGTAGGGCGACTTTAGCATTCTTAAGTCGACCTAAATTGCCAGTGTAGACACACCCTAGGAGAATATGAGCAAGCACATCGGAAAGTGCCAAGAATGTCAGTTATATCTGAGGGAGGAGCAGACATCAGCATTTTGTATTAGCAAAAGAAAGGATTTCTGCAATACCTGTGTCCCACAACTGTACACATGATTGCTTGAAACGCAATGTGTCAGCAAGAGTGTGTGAAACTCCTCAAAATAAACAAGGAGTCCTGTGGCACTTTTAAAGACTAACAAATTTATTTATCACATGAGCTTTCATGGAAGAAAATCCCACTTCTTCAAAGTGTCTGATGAGGTGGGATTTTCTCCCTTGAAAGCTCATGCAATAAATAAATTGGTTACTCTTTAAAAGTGCCACAGGACTCCTTGTTTGTTTTGCTGACCTAGACTAACACGGCTACCCTTTTTGGAACTTGAAACTCCTCAATATGCCAGACTCCATGGATGTTTTCCTTCTCTGCAGTTTCGAGGCTGGTAGCTTTATTTTGGCCAGCCACACCCTGCCAGCACAAGATTCTCCTGTCCAAAGCTTTAAACTATATAGGATAGGGAAGGATTTTCCAAAGCAAACAGCCTTGACTCAACTACTTCTGACTAATGTCAGAAAGAGTTTTACCATTGACTGTAGTGTGAGCAGAACGAGGCCAAAGCTGAGTGCTTTTGAGTAGGCTCTCAGCAGGCACACAAATAGGTTTTTTCCCTAGGGAACATGCAACAGATAAAAAGCAAAGGAAGGCTATAATCTAAGGCCTGCTGAAGTCAATAGGAGTCTCTGGAACTGGAATTTTGGAGAGAAGTATTTATCTACATTCATGCAAATAGTTATCTTATTTAAAGGTGAGCAAATCTTCTGTTTACTACAGTTTCAGCTCAGAAAAATATAGTGAATCAGAAAGTAAAGTGCTGCTTTGCAGGGTAATCATGTTTTCCCCTCCAAGCAGATTTTTTTCTTTTGTCCTTTAGCTACTTATTTTTGCTGGATAATATGTTTCGCTATTTTTCTCTTTTGCTCTTCTTTTTTTTTTGTCCTTGTCTTTTTGATTCTGTAAATTGCTGCAAAATAAATACGGCAAATCTGTGCTGTACCTATCTAAAACGGCACAAAAGTGCTTTCCAAACTTTTGCCTTTGGGACCTTATATACATACCAATGTCACTTACTCCTCAAAATATTTCTAGTCTTTCTATCTTAATTTTAATGACAAATTCAAATATTGTTCCACATTCACAATAGTTACATTCAATGCAGTGGAGACATTTTTAGTACAATGGTAGCTCTGTGAATCTTGTATGCATTTACAAACACTTCCGTATATTATATCAGATGTATTCCAAAGAATTATTTAATGGAAATCTTCCCCTCCCCCCCATTAGAAACATGACTGTTAGTTTCCAGTTAACAATTATCATTGCAATAAAGTAGTCACACACGAAGACATTTTCCAAATAGTAACCAAGTTATCATGACAACACAGCCTAATTAAGGTAGGTCAGGAGTTCAAATCTGTATATTATGCAGAATGTAAAGCAGCAACATGATGGACATATTGCGTAAAGTTATCAATGACTGATTACTCTTAGCACAGAGACTGGCGGAAGAACAAACAGCAGGGGCTGTCAGTGAAGTAGAGAAAAGCAAATGCTTGGAGTCTGTTAAACCCAAATTAGTTTAAATTTAATGAAGGCTAATCAAGGCAGCGATTTGCCTACCCATTTTAAATAAAAAACAATATGATCCCCCACACAGTGCACTGACTTTCAGCACACTTGGATGTGGCAGTGTTAGTTGCAGTGGGTGTTACTAGAAATACTTCCAGTGCATGAAATACCTTGAACCTGCAAAGTGCTGAATAACTTCGGTTTCCGCTAAGGTCAGGTTCATGTACAGAGAAAGTTGTTAGATCCAATAGTGGGTATAGTTACAAATGATTTTTCAGTAATGCCTGCTTCGCAGTGTTAGCGATAGCACAAAATTTCCAATACTAATTATGTTAATGGCTATTTAAAAAAAATAAGACAACATTTATTAACAGTTCCCATGCAATGGGATGGAAGCCAAAGGGATCTTTAATGCAGACAAAACTCAGTTTTGATTCCTCACCACAAACCAACAGAGGACCCCTGCAGCAAACCTTCTCCAGAAACTTATTACTAGGCTTCAGGAATCAACAGAACAAAAGAAAGCAGACTCAAAACACCTCCCTCAGTGGATAAATAAAAGTAATATAAATATAAAACCCAAACCAATTTCTTTGAATTTTAGTATAGAAAATACAACTGCATTATCTCAGACAGCCTTGTGTGGTGACCGCTTATAAATGTGGATTTATGAACAGCAAGTAGTATATGTAGAGTAGGAGATACCACCAGTGGGGTGGGAAAAGTTCAGTTTCACAATACCAATGCACTTTCAGATGCTATTATCTTTTATTTGTTTTCTTATGAAACATAACTAAGTCATTATGTTTTTTCCACTCCATTGTTTACAAAGAATAAGTAAATATGACAAAGATCTTCGAAACCCTTCAATAGCTTAACCCCACCCCCCAATCATTCTTTTCACATCCCTGAAAAGTGAAATATTTTTCATTCTCACCTCAAATATATTGACAAAAGTGAAACATTTGTTTTGAAAAGCAGAAAAATCACGATTTTGTTGAAGCATGTTTTGCTGCAAAAACAATGCATATTTGCAATGGGGCATATTTATGGAGATCACAATTTTGCCCTAGGGGTATTTTGTTGCTGCTATTTTTGCTACGAACACTAAGAAGCTGTATTTGCTGTCTGAAATGATGAGATATCTCTTTGGGTCAAAGTTGCAATGTACTCATGCACCTATCAGTTGTTGCATATAAAGGTTTGCAAAGACAATCTGGTAGCTTCAATCAGCTGTGGACATGACATACTCTCTAGTCCGGCAATAAGTTTGTTGTAATACCTGCATTTTTGCAGAGCTCCATTCACTTCAATGGAGCTGAATGAGGTTTCAGAAATCTGCCTGGGTGGAGATCATTTGGTTGTGCTGTTCTAGGTAGTGCAGTAAAAAACAGCCTGTTTTCTAACAGATAGTACCTGCGTGGTAAGATTGCCTGTCCCTGCACCTATTTCCTACTTCTGCTGGATAGAGTGATTTAAGAAACTCTTCCTTCACTAATACTGTTAACCATGATTCTTGAACTTGGAGACATCCTATATTTTTCTTACTGACACAGCTATAAATAAGCATTTCAAGGTAATGGGATAGACTGATTAGTCCATCCCTATTTCTCATAGTGCCTTACTTGCAGCCCTCTTTCTATCTAGGTTTCATATACAGCCCTTATTACTGAAGTATCTCTGCACCTTAGTTTTGATTATATTTGCAGAAATAGGAACCAAACAACAGAGAGGCAAAGCAACTGTCAAATTCACATAAGAAGTCTGTGGTAGAGTGGGGAACATGAACTCAGATCTCACAAGGGTTAGCCTAACACTCCAACCACTGAACTAAACTGTCTTACTGCACCGCCTTATCATCTATGGTCTCAGTTGTACAACTGACTCCTGTGTGGAACCGTACTGATTTCAATGGCAGCCTAAGTGCAGCCCACATGATTTCTTTGGTTTCTATTCATTTTCAGTATTTACTATATCATGACAAATAGCATTTTTATACATTTGTATCCTCCCTCTGGCTTTCTGTGCCCCTGTGATCACAAACTGATCATATAACATGCTACTCAAACAGAATTTTGTCCCTTCTGTCAATGGTTACACAGTCAGTATTTGCTAAAAGAATGCTAGCATGCACCCTTTAAAACAACAAAAAAAAACCCGATTCTGAATCTGCACAGGTAGTGCTCATTGCATATGTGTTCTGTCTTACAATAGACTCTGAATTACATCTGAACCCTTAATAGAGAACAGCTTTTATGTTCAAAATTGAAGTGAGGCTTGGAACATTCCACTTAGTGAACTGCCCCACCCTTTGAGCGACCCTTTCTTAAGGGATATTTACACAGTCAGAAATGCAATTACCTCTAAAAGCACAGCTAAAATGCAGTTGTTTGCTCTTTTATAACAGAGAAGTTAAATATGGCTAAGTGATCTTCAGGTCATCCAAGTTTCTTAACTTGACCTTTGCCTTTCCTTGTTTTATCTTCTGTCTCAGGGATCTGGTCTAATCTGTTCACCTCTCATAAATATTTATGCTCATCCAAACAGTTTTTTAACTTTTTAACAAACAAATTATTCTCAATATCCATGAAAATTGGAATATGACAATGTGCTTTTGTTATAGCAGTAACAAAAGAAAAAATATAAGTACTTACCAGCTGAAACAAGGGAAAAAGCAGTTGGTTTTAAAACATTCCCTTTATGGCTGCAGCTGCTTGAGTCTGCCAAGTTTAAAGGCCCATTCTCTTTTCTTTTCTTTTCTTTTCTTTTCTTTTCTTCTCCCCTCCCCAATCCCAGAAGCATGCTGGGAAAAAGGCTCCTATAAAAGGCAAACCTGGTGGAAGGGAAGGGTAGTAGCAGAGGCTAGAGAATATAGCTAGGGGAAAATGGTGCTAAGGTAGCTTAAGGCTGATGTAGGGTCACCTTTCTTTCATAAAGAAATAGCTATTATAAATTTTCTACTGTTTATGATTCCTCATACTGCAGTGTATGTATCTCTCTAGATTTCTCTAATATGCTAATAAGTCCTTAGGAGCTGCTTTTCTATTAGGTTCTATAGTGCTACAATATAGCAAAATAACTGACTAATAGGCTCTCTAAATAGTAGCTATCTATGCACTAATGGACTCTAGGACTAATCTGGGAGAAAAAAAGGACCCATGCTATTTTCTTGTTAACTTTTAAAATCTGTGTGTTTGTGTCAGGTGGGAAGAAGATGAGTACTCCTGGGATGTAACTAGTTGGAAATATAAATTTTAAAACAGTGGAGTCTCAATGCTCATGCAGCTTTATCTTATAAATCTGTGCTGTCTCAAAGGCCAACACTGTTTGAACATCTTTCTCTGCTTGAAAGGCTTAAGAGATTTTTTTCTATTCATATGTTCTGCTTAGGAGCCTACTGTACACCTACTCAGAATTTTAGAGGGGATCAATGAGTGAGTACAGTTATAACAGCCTGATATACTCTGGATAATTTCTGGGAATAGAGTTAGTGTTGTACATGCCCCTCTTTAGCCAGAACAGATGGAAAGGAAGGACTGACAGGTATAACATATAAAGAGGGATAACAAGAATAACATAAGTCAATCAGGACAGAGGTCATTGATGTTCATTTACTGATTGCTATTGAACAATGGAGGACCCCTCTCCCCAATAGCCTTATTGCCTACCACTCTGTAAAGATATCATGTGCTCTGGAATGTGTTTCCAGGTTATTCCCCAGGCAGCCTTGGGTACAAAGTAGCTCATAGCTTGGGCTGAGAAATCTTGTGTAAAATCAAATCAACTGGGAAAAAACAGTATTGGCTTATTTCTTTAGTACTATCAGGTATTAAGTATTGTAATAAAGGCTGGGAAAATATTTGGGCAGCCAATAAGACATATTAGAGCTACTCCTGATTTTTCTCACTGGGAAGGCTCTGATTCAAATTCTGTGTGGTGAATTTTCTGTCTGAGCTCAGATTAGCAGCAAGAAGTGGATGGGTCCCTTTTTAATACACATCTAAGGAGGCTTTGTTTATTTTACCATCTGCATTGAAAAACCAATGACATCATTTCTGAGCCCTTCATTTGAGAATGTGCATCATAAAAAACACAGCTGGAGGTTTAAGAAATGTCACTCTTGGTAAAATCTTACTTCATGAGGAATATTTGAGAACAGATATGGAAGGTTTGCGTAATATATCTGCACATGCTATTGTTAGAATATCAGAATTTTTGAAGGGCAATTACATCCCCTTAAAGTAGGAGAAGTATCAGCTATTGGGAAATGATTAATTTATATAAGTCAGACATTTATAATTTTTTATTGGTGTTCAGTATGGTTACTTATGCTTAAAGCTAAGCAAATATCTAAAATTTGGAAAGGGAGGGGCTTAGCCAAGCCAAAAAAAAAAAAAAAAAAGTGGGGTGGAAAGGTCACAGCATTAGGAGAAAAAAAAGCAAACAAAACAAAAAGATGAAGCTAGTAAGATGTTTGTCTATCATCACTCTGCTCGCTTTTCTTATTTGTTACACTCATAGGCTAGGTCTACACTGGCAAATTAGTTCAAATTAAGGAAGCTTAACTCGAACTAACTTAAGCCTTGGTTACACTAGGCTTTCATTAGTTTGAATTAAGGGCTTCCTTAATTTGAACTAATAAATTCACTTATACTTCTCGAACTAAGGGTTAGTTTGAATTAACCCAATGTGGCCATGTTAGTTCAAACTAATTGCTTAGTTCGAACTAACCGGCACATTGAGCTCAATGCAATTGACTAATTTGAACTAAGCAAGTGCCATGCATGGCACTTGCTTAGTTTGAACTAAAATTTGCTAGTTCGAATTAAGTTAATTTGAACTAACTAAAATTAGTTGGAATTAGTTAGTTCGAATTAACTAACTTTGGTAAGTGTAGACATACCCATAGAATCTACGTATCTAGGACTTTGACATAAAATCAAAGTGAGTACAGGAATGGTAGACAACATCTCACTAATCCCATATTTTTGTTTTGTTTCAATGAAAAGAACTCTGACTGTTTTTTCTTGCTGGAATTTCTTCATGGGAGGAAGGATTTGAGTGATGAGACAGCAGTTGTGTCTGCTCTGTCAGGTCAGGAAAAATGCTTCAGGTATAGTCGGTAATGTAGGAAAAGCACAGAGATCATGGGAGAACTGGATGACCGAGGAACTGATTGTGGTCTTGCTGGTGGAGCTGAGTGTTGCTGGTGCAATTCAAGAAGAAACAAGATTAATTAAACTGAAAGGGGCACAGTTATGTAGATCCTTGAAGGTGAAGGGTGTTATGTTCATGGAATACAGAGATAAGTTAGTTGGAAATATAAATACTCTCGTTATAAGATTGCAACATAACACTACTTTAGAATGATAACATAAGAATTCCAAACCAGGGAGAGAGAAAGCAGGCTGCTCCTAAACCAGACAGGCACAACTCACCCCGATTTACTCTATTTGCAGACTGCCTCTGCTGAGTCCAGCTCATGTACTTCCCTACAGAGTTCACAACCCTGCAAGCAGTACCAGGAAACCCTCTGAGAATTAAAGTGGGATATAATTTTAACACAATTTTCAACACACCACAAAGGGGAGGGAGAAGTTTAAACATAATACAATAGAGCAGAGAGAGCCATCTGAGGGAGTCACAAAATGGTGAGGAAAATTGCCTTGGCAGTTGTATTTTTTATGGAATGAGAGTTCAGTTTTGTAGTCAAGGAGACCAGAGGTTGTAAAATCAAAATAGAGCACCAGAGTATGGAATGAGAGGTTCTGAAATAGAACAGAAATCAAAGGTCTGATCTTAGAGAAGCTGTGGCAGAAGAAATGATAGGGTTTGGTCCCAGGTTGACAGCTAGAGTTATGTGATTCTGTAGCTATTTACACACTTATGTGCACTGAGGTATATTTTGCACAGCAGCTGGATCCTTTGGAGTCTTCAGTGACAGAAAGCTGTTCATTTTTCGACCTGGAGTATTGACCTGCTTTTCACTTTGGATCACATTGATCTGCACAAGAATGGGAGCAATGGCTAGGGTTTGTGTCCCTCTGCTTTCCAGCCCCACCAGTTTCAAAAGTGCAATTTGCCTTGCAGTTGGTTCTCAGTATTATTATGTCCCCCACTCAACACATTTCCAGAATTCCACCTCTTGTTTCTCCAAAACAGAATATAAAGCTATCTTTTTTTTTTTTTTTTTTTTTTTTTTTTTTTTAATATGGTGCAGTTTTTCTTGCTGTCTGGCTGTTTTATTACAACATCATTTATCTTACAGAATACATCTGTGCTTCCGCGCTGTCTGCATAACTTCCAGTAATGGATGTAAAGTCACTTTGATAGTTAGAACAGAAGAGTTAGGAATGGCACTTTTCATGGGGGTAGCCATGTTAGTCTGTTTTGAGCAAACAACGAGGAGTCTTATGGCACCTTAGAGACCAACAAAAAGGTTTTTTAGGCATCAGCTTTCATGGGCTGGAACCCACTTGTCAGACAAGGAATGACAATATGGTTTAATCCTAGTGGTTAATTCACACCTGTGTTGGGGGGCTAGTATTCAGCCAATGTACCACTTGCTAAAAAATATCCCAAGATGTAAAGAGGAAAACCAGTACATACCCCTTTGAGAGCAAAACATGCATATATGGAATAAGACAGGAGTAACCAACAATCCCCCAAACATAGACTCAGGTGTATCAGCTATTATCTATTCACTGAATTAAAAAATAGAACACATCAGGATTGTCCTCTTCCTGCAGAGGAAAGGGTAAGAAGCAGTCCCCTGCATAAAAGTTCAGAAAGAATCTTAAATTCTGATCCTGCCGCAGACTGTGTGTGCTTTAGCTTGCCTTCACATAAACTTCCATCATGGCTCTGCTTGGGCATAGGGATGTGGCCATGCAATTCTCTTAGCAAGATCATGGCCTTGAAATTGACTACTATGAAATGATGACATGTTATGCCACTCTATGTTTCAATTCATTTTCTTTTAGCCCACTTTACTGATGAAGATGTCCAGTAGACATTATACGTGCTGAAGAATCCTATTCTTTTCCTACCGACAAGTATACTTGTAAGCAAAGTGAAAAACCATTTTCAAAATGGAACTCAAATGTAAACCAATGCAGTGATTTTTTCCTGAGTCTGCAGTCTGAAACATTAGCCTTAGGAAAGATGGGAACTGTTCCCCTTCACTTTAATGATACGTTAACTCAGAAAGCTCTAAGGATCACAATTTAAAAGTGTAAAATATACTCTAAATATTTCAATGCTAGTCATTTTAGTATGAACATCCAGATAAAGAGCTGCCCCATCACAGAGTGTGTAATTGGACAAAGTGTAGGATAAAGCTGAATTTATGCCTTAGAACTGCTTCCAGCAAGAATTTCTATCCAGAATAATGCTTATTATTCATTGATAAAAATGCCATACTCATTCATTCACTTGTTCTTTAACATCATAACCAAAGTCTGATGTAACTCCATATTGTAACTAAACCTCCATTTTGAATTGTTTACTTCATTTTGTATTGCCAAGCCTAAGTTTTGCTTAAACTTCATTTAGTTTGGATGTGTGAATGAAGAGTGTGTGTGAGATGCGATCAGTCTCCAACTCTAACCTGTCCTGATGACAAACTGCCAGCACTACCTTAATGGCTGAAGAACAATGCAAATAAACCCTGAAAAGGCAAGAAGTTTCACTCTAGAATCCACTCTAGAAAGAACAAAAATGCCATCAAGAACAAGATTAAAGTCACATCTGCCATTAATTGCTGACTCATGGTCATAGAGTACCCTGAGGCTATGTGACACAGCAAGATCCATGGACTAAAAGATATAAAAGAGGGGTAGGATTGCATAGCTTTGGGTAATGTTCTACATAGCATCCAAGAACACTGGTGCACAGCTGTGTGCGTGACAGAGACCCCAGTCTTCCTCATGCCCAGCTTCCCTGGGCAGATAGATCCCATGAGCTGCTAACACCAGCCACGAACTCAAGCTATGCTCACAAGCGACAATCAGGACTGGTAACTGTGCATGATTAACACCAGAACATGTGTATGTGTGTGTACACTAGATATTAGCTGTTAACATAATGATATTTTTCTCATAATAAATGTAGCATATGGCCTTCTCCCCCTGAATAAGACCCTTCTAGTCTTTTCATTTTCTAAGTATAAAAAGGGTGTGCAATGTGGTAGCTAGTTGCTGACAAATTTTACTGCAGTAAGAAAGAAGAATTCATAGTCTACCAACCTCAAATTTCAAGTCAGTCTCATGTCTGCTTCTTGTCCAAAATGGGGAGAAGTTGATGTGATGAATTATCCCCAGTTGTCAAGAATTTCACCTGCCTCCCAGGCTTTTCCAGATGCCAAAATGCTAAATTGTTTTCTACTCTCCCCTTTCAATTTCAAGTTTTTCCTCACCAGTTTCTAAGTTTTCATTACCAAAATTTATAGAACACTGAAAATTAGGAACAATTTCAAATGAGTCTAATAATAAAATAATGCAAGAGATTACCCTAGACCAGCATGGGGGTGTGTTTATGGAACAGGGATTTCTATCTACCTACTTCCTGTCATATAGTTTAAAACTAGTGTAGCATCTAGAACTCATAGATTTCTTGTCAACGATCTAGCAAGCTGCTTATATGACTTTCACTATCATAATGCCGTACATTCATTAATGGATTTTAGCCTCACAAAACTCCTTGGAGGAGGACAAAGTCAATTCCCATTTTATGGCCAGGAAATAGAGACACAGGAGTAGATTAAGTAATTTAAACAGCTATAGGAACTATTTAGCTGAACCAGGAAGCAAATCTAGGCTTTTCTAATGATTGCTAAGCACCATACTCACCAGCCCAACCTTCCTGCTCAAGAGATGAGGCATCAAATATTTTTTTTCTTTTCACTGAAAATCATGTTGATAAATTGTGTGGTCCATTCTCTAAAACTTCATCACCCTAATTAATTTAGGGAAAGAAAAGTTCTAATTTTTATTCTGAGTAAATTAGATTCAGAGCAGCCTAACCTCAGATATTTCCCTTGATCTGTTCTTTTCTAAATTATTTCACACTAAAAGTATTTAACATGCATCTGTACAATTCACTAGGGACCCATTACCTTGACAAAATCCACCAGTTTTACATGTAAAATTCCATATGGGAAAATGAATACACAGTGAATGTCTCTGAATGCTGTAAAGTACTCACATCCAAAATTCAGATAAGAAGTAACATGGTCAGTGTAGGTACTGAATCTCTCACTACTCTGTGATCCACCACTGCATATAGTGTAAGATCTGCTCCCTGGGCTTGAAAACAAAGTTATGTTCACATGGTGTAGCATAGTGCATTGGTGGGAGATCTTAAAAAAAAAAAAAAAAAAGCCTGTTTTGTTTAGAGAAGTGGAAGATCTTGTTCACTCTACTAGTGGATAAGTATCAGAATGAACCTTGATTTGTTTCAGTGGGAGAAAAGCAGACATACATACACAGTGACGTTCTAGATGCATGGTTTTCAGCAGATGCAAAGAATGGACTAGAAATCCAAAGGGCTCTGCCCAAATTGGCTGGTATGCTGATCGTTGTGTGTATCTTCTCTCTAATTAGATTGTAAATGCCTCAGGTAACATTATGTGTCTGTTTGTTCTGTAAGGTGCTTAGCTGTTTTCATGATATTCTAAAAAATAAATAACCAGGTGCATAGACTTTCAAAGATCTAGGTGCATGCATAAACTAATTTAAAATTATCTAGGTCTATGATCAGCCAGATCAATGTACAGACTTTGCATGAGATCATATAACTAGAATTTCCAAACAAGACTGTGTGAGATTCAGGAATCCTGTCCACTTTGTGTCCTTAATCCTACAGGCTTCTGCACCTCAAAATAAACCACCTTATATTTTTTTTATAGCTGTTGGAGAGAATTCTGAAATGATGTTCAGCCACACAGCTTCTGGGAAGCAATGAAAGGTCAGGCTGTAACAGCAAATCAAATTGAGTCTTTACATCTGCTTTGATTTGTTGTTACAGCCTGACCTGATCCTATGTCTTATACTTCCCTGCATTTATTTTCCTCCCGTTCTGTAAGTTCACCATCTTCAAAGCATCTGATGAAGTGGGATTTTCTCCCAAGAAAGCTCATGCAATAAATAAATTTGTTAGTCTTTAAAAGTGCCGCAGACTCCTTGTTTGTTATGACAAAGCATGTAATTCTACACTATGAAATGACCAAGTTAAACCCCTCCTACAGGACTTTTAGCCTTTTGCTGTTCTCACTTCTATGAAATAGGCAAACAGCTGTGGATAGTCTATGGCTGAGTCTTTGACTTCCTGTTTTCACAGTCCTGTGGTGCAACTGAGCAAGTAATGACTCTTGCCGACTTCCGTCTGTGGCAAATGGTTCTGTGGCAGATTCATTAATTGGCCACCAGTGGTTTTTCTCTCTGATACCTTGACTCAAATTTTGAAATGTTGTTTCTAATTAAATGTACCCAACTTAGAATACCTTGGGGCCTAACAATCAGAGGTGCCAAACTTCCATCACCATGTAGGCAGCAGTAGAATCTTCAATCTCTGTCTGTTGCAGCTTCTCAAGGGGGGAAATGAATCATACTCTGATGGCATGGATTACAGTGAGAACCTTCAATTTTTACTCAAGTCTACAGAAGCTTTAAGAGATCATGAAAGCTGAAAATTAGATTCTGGGTTTCTGAAACTGGCCAACCAAAAACTGAGGCAACCAAAATTAGTGGATACTTTCTTGAAAGTGTTGACCATACTCAGCAAAATGCACAACAGTGATCTAATTATTGCAAGAAATGAGCAAAGAGCAAGAGATATTTCCCTTATGCCTGGGATGAGTGCTCACTACAGATCTGCCTAATAGCAAATAACATATTAAATAGCTCATTACAGAGAGGTAATGCAATGCAGTGTAACGAAATTGCAGATTGGCTATGTCTAAGGAGAGGAGGGGAGTTATGTGGATTTGACAAATCTATTTTCCATCATGGAGATCTCAAATCAGTGCTTAATTTGTTCTGGGGCTTGCCAGGGCTGAGTTCCAGCACCTCTAGGCATGGCAGTTAATAACTCCAGCATCCTTGGGCTTGTCGTGTCAGTTACGAATGTTAAAAAATCGTGTGTGCATCAGCACCTTGTTGATTATAACAGTAATCACTGCCTAAAGCCTAACAAATAGAAGCAGTAGAATGGTGATTATCTCTATCAAATAATAATTTTGCATGTCATGGTATGCCAGAGGTTGTGACTACTGACAACAGACCCTAAATCTAAAGGTCAACAGTTCAGTGTTTTGATGAGATGATCAGTTTGAGAACATCATCACACTTGCAAAAAATATCTACAGAGTAGTGGGATAGCCCATAGAGTGATTCAGACAATGGAGATTCTGTTAAAGCTAAACATAAAAATAAAGGCCAATATCTATCTTGCTGTATCTCAGAAATATAGTAGAAGTATGCCTTCCGCAGGACAGATGATAATAAACAGATAAATATCTTAATTATAAATAAAGCTAGAACAGTGGTAACAAACAAAAATCAAAATTTTAAAACCCACCTGAATAAAATTAGACATTTAAATCCCTAAATAGATATCTAAATAGCTGTACTCGATTACTGGCAGTGGGAGAGAGACATCCTTTCCAAGTGGCTTTCCCTCAACGAGGCTAGAAAGCTGTTCTTTATACTTTCAGATTCTGTCCTGCTCCTCTGCTTCAGCAAGGTGGGTATGGTCTTCCTAGCTCCACCAACCAAGGGATGAATAATGTTCCCTACTTGTCAGTCTCTCGGAGAAACCACAGCCCCCTCACTTCATCTTCCTTATTACCTTTTAGCTTTTGCCACTGTAAAAGGAAAAAGAAGTGAAAGAAACTGGAAAGAACAGGGGAAGAAAAAAATCAACAAACCCCCAAACCTCTAAATGTTTAAAATGAAAAACTTGGACCATCTCTATTAGTAAATTGTTACATTTTTAGATGAGTGACAAGCCTCCAACAAAGTCATACAAATTCACATATGTGGATGATCTTGGCCTTCCCCAATGTACACAGCCACCCTCATTGACATCTAGTCCATCTTGAACAATGACCTAAACAGCATGGAGGAACATTTCTGGAAATGGAGGCTCAATTTGGTCCTGATATTAGCAAGCATAAGCTGGTAGGCATCAGCATTAGTGCTGTGGACATTGGCAATGGCCTTTGTGTACTGAGTACTGTGCACTGGAATGATGCAGAAGTATCCATCATTGACTTGTTGATGTCCAACTGAACACTGCAATGTGGTGCATCACTAGAACCCTCAAGTCAACCCCAACACCTTGGCTGCTGGTGCAGGATCTACCTGTTTAACCTTCAGCAACACAACTTCATCTGTGATGAAGCTTGGGAAGCCAAACAGAGTTTACAAGAAGTTACAGATAAACACCTCATAAAGACCCAACACAGAAGATTCCTGGCTTTGATCTCTCCCAAAAGCTTATGGGCAACCCTAAATTGCATCTGCACAGACCATAGATGCAGATACTTGCTGAACAAATGGAAAATTAAAAACTCTCTAGTGTATGACTGTGGTCACCTAGAACAGACCATGGAACATATAACAGCACAGTGCCCAATTCACAAATATAAAGTAGGTATCACAGCAATACATGCTGCTACTCCAGACACAATTATCTGGCTTAACCATCTGAATGTAAAGTTATAGTTGTTGCTCTACATTTACATTAGCCATACTAAGAAGAAGAGTTATATTACAGCAAGTTGCATACTGTATGGCAGTGATTTTCAAACTTTTTTTCCTCAGGACCCAGTTGAAAAAAAATCATTTATGCCTGCGTCCGAACAATTACATCTTTCAGCAATGCATTCCAGTCTTTCGATGGCAGCAGCAGAAGGTGCTGCAACAGTACCTGAGCGTCTGTGACCCAGTCCTGGGTCCCGACCTTTGGTTTGAAAACCACTGCTGTTTGTGGAACTGAGCATCTCACAGGATTAGGCCATACTCAGAGCATTCATCAAGCTTTATGTCATAATATAAATGGCAAAACTAAATGCTACACTAAATATTAAGCCTGCCATCACAATGGATTTATCCAAGGTTGTTATACAAGGTTGATGCAGGACTCATCAGTGGGGGAGATGCTATGAAAGGCTAATGTATCATTAGGGTGAATGAGTGAAAAAGCATTAATTTACTATCATAAGCAAGTCACATATATTCTTTTCTAGAACTTTAAACATTTTTTTTCTTTTAAATAAAGATAAGATAGAAGCGTATGAATTATCAGACATTAAGTGATTAAAACTTCACTACTCTTGTGTCCTCAAGAGTTAGAATTCCTTGCCATTATTATATAAGTACTTAAGGATGCATTTATCTTTCTATGTAATAAGATTTAATTAATGCAGTCTGCATTTTTACAGGTTATACCTAGATTTGAGGGAATGGAGCTTCCTAAAAGAAATGGAAAACAGTGAAGAAAGAATCATCTATATAAATCTGCCTTGATCAATAACCAGACCTAAATTACCTGTTTACAACTTACCAACAGGATGAAGTTTATCCCTACTGTCAAAGAACGACTCAGAAAAACCTCTTAAGTGTGATCAGCAAGCCTTTACTGTAATCAGAATACGAGAGAGCTCACGGGGAGAGAACAAAGGAAATCTCCAACCAGTGACGTAGCAATAGCTTCTCTTATAGACATTAGTTCATTCTTCAGGAAACAAGTACAGCTTCTGATAGGTTAAACTACAATCCACCCCTGCTAGGCATAACAACGTCAGCGAGTACTTTCCCAGACACAGAAATGAGAAAAACAATACAAATCCAGAGGCAGCTGGAGCTCAAGGCTGAGAGAAAAACAGAGACAGCAGAATACCTTATAAGTGCTCCCCAGCTGCAGTCTTTTACCCTACACAGGGAGAATCGTAAAGTCTTTGCATCACTTAAATCACTCTTATGACTTTAAATTTGAGTCATGAAGTCCAAATAATGAATGAAATTTCCTTTTACACTGGTAATGGATCCAATTAACTCTTCCCACATCCAAAATGAATTCAATATTCAAATATCTATATCTTTCCTTCCCAAGAAATACAGCCAAGTTATAGTTTGGATATGGACTTTAAAGTGATCTTCTACTTCAGATATTCTGAATATTGTGTAAAATTTGGATTTGCTGGTTCTCAGTCACATTATTGTTTCTGTCAAAAATCTTTGAAGCCTTAGCTCTGTCAAAAATGAAAAATTTTGGGTTTCCTTTGTAATGAGATGGGTTGGTGATGGATTGCTTCCAAGACCTATGGCTTATCCATTGTAAACATGAGAACATGGTAGAAATATATTTGAATCATGCCTTCTTGGTGAAAATTTTTTTTCCCCTGGGGAGAGGAAATAATAGGTTCAAGCTCCAAAATGCTGAGTACCTTGGCCTCTGATCCAGCAAATCACTTAAGCACATAGTTCATTGAAGCGCTAACATTCCAAAAATATTTGCACTTCTTTAGAGTTCTTCATTCTCATTTGCTTCAGAAAGAACTGGTCTTAGATAGTAAATTTTGGATAGCCCTTTCTCTTCTCATGTTCTTTACATGTCCTCTGTGACAAATGGTTTTATATAAAATACTGAGTTCCATTATGTTTATATTCACTTGTTCTTATCTTATCACATGGAGTATATTCTTTTAGATTTAACTGTGTTAATTTAATGGGGAAGGATATATCTGGACTCCATGGCAAAACTCTTGCTGATTTCAACAGGACCAAGATTTGGACCATATTATGCAAATTCTAAGACTGTTTTTTCCATCACTGAGAGACACCACTTTTGCCTTAGGGTAAATACATTTACCCTGATGGAAGTTTAAGTGAAAGGACAGCTAGCATGTACTCTTTTAGGCCCTGATTGTGCAAACATTTACATACGTTAGTACCCATGAACCAAATATATATTTTAAAAGAAATGGAAAAAAGCTTATGTAATTATCGCTGGCTGAAAGACAAGCAAGGACCCACTTCTCTGCTTATGCATGTGAGTATCCTTATCCAACTGAGCAATCCCATTAGCTGAAATATATTCATATAAACTGTACATCAAGTAATTTTCAATAATGAAGAAATTTGTACCAATCAAAAGTCATCCATAGATATATTTCGAAGAGCTCCATTCATCCTATTTATTATTTTCTATGTACAATTTATTCATTTCCACTCAGGAAAGCAGGACAAAAACTCATGGGATGAAATCTTGGCTTCACTGAGATCAATAAGATTTTTGCCATTGACTTCAATGGGGCTAGCATTTTACCTTTGATCTTCCAAAAAATGACAAAGGCTTTCCATGGGCTATGAGAGCAGGAAGAATCTCCATTTTAAGATATTATACAAAGAGGCAGATCTTTATCAGTCACTCTATGTGCATTACATCCATAAAAAATCCAACCTCAATTTGGCCACGCAAAGTTGCACAACTGAAATACACACCTGTCAGGCATATTAACTTGTCTGCAATGTCTAGTCCAGACTGTTATGACTATCTCTGAAAAGATCTTTACTTTAACCTCATCAGTAGTTTCCATTCTATTTCAGGCTGCATGCAATTTTCCTCAGACACTTTATTCTCAAGCTGAGCATGTTTTTAAAAAAATTGCTTTATTCCTTTTTGAGAGAGCATTGCTACCACTCTGATGTATGAATGTATTTGTACAGAGATTGAGCACATATACAGTGGATGTGAGGGGAATCAAGAATGCTTGGTTCTGAGCCTCTATATTCTACTGAACATTCCCCTACTTGTAGCAGGTTCAATGTCATTAGGTATTTCAAATGTAATGCATCAAAGTCTTTGGGGGAAGGCGGGTTTTACGTCGGAGTTACAGACAATGAAATAACTGCAATGTGAAATTCTGTTTGAAATATATTCCAGGATAAAAACAGAAGTAACATGATGAAATATTTCTAAACAATTACCTTATTAATACAAAGTTGTATTAAAATTATATAAAATGCATACAGATAACATCCCTTCCCTCAATACACAACACAACAATTACACTAAGTGCTTGTTTACATGGCAAGTTACTGAATGAAAAGCCAGAGTGTGAATCTAGTGGGCAGAAATGACAGAGGGGCCATAGTCCCGAAATGGCTTCTGGTTTAGCTGCCCAGCTCCTAAGCCTGCCCCACACAGCATTTCAATGGCAGCTCACTTTGTACCATGCCTATAGCTAACCTTGTCTTTGTTCCAATCCTTGCTCCTGCTTTATGCCAACCCTTCTTCCAGTCTCTGTTTCCCAACCCTGATTGCCTCTGGATTCAGATTTTTGGTTTTGATCCCTGCTTTGCCTCTGGGATATGAATCTGGTTGACTATCTGGTTCTGGCATCTGGCATCTGTCTCTCTGCACTCATCATAAGAATGTCTGTACTGGCTTAGACCCCTGGTCCATCTAGTCTGGTATTCTCTCTTCAGCCAGTGGCTGATGTCAGATACTTTAATAGTAATGAACAGAACAGGGTAATTATAAAATGGTCCATCCCCTGTCATCAAGTTGTGGCAGCTGTCAGTCAGAGGCTTAGCGACACCCACAGTACAAGATGACCATCTTGACTAATAACGATTGATGGATCTGTACTCCAGGAAATAATCTAATTCTTTGTTGAGCTCAGTAATGCTTTTAGTGTTCACATCTTCCCTTGGCTTCACAGACTGATTGTGCATTGCGTAAAGGAGTACTTCCTTTTGGTTGCTTTAACCTGCTGCTTCTTAATCTCAGTGAGTGAACATTGGTTCCTGGGCAGATGTTTTCAGAGAACTATCCATGATGATACCAAGACCCCCTTTTTGACATGTAACAGCTAATTTAGACTCCATAATTTTCTAAGTATAGTTGGGAGTAAGTTTTCTATTATTCATTCCTTTGTGTTTATCAGTATTGAATTTCATCTCCTTTGTTGCCCAGTCACCCAGTTTGTGGGATCCCTTTGTAACTCTTTTGCAGTGCTTTGGATTTAACTATCTTGAATAATTTTGTATTATCTACAAATTTTTCTACCTCACTTTTTCCCTTTTCTAAATCATTTAAGAATATGTTGAACAACATTGGTCTCAGTACAGATTCCTGTGGCACAGCATTATCTAACTTTTTCCATTTTGAAAATTGACTATTTGCTCCTACCCTGATCAATGAGAGGACCTTCCCTTTTATCCCATGACAGCTTTGTTTTCTTTAAAATCCTTTGATGAGAGACCAAGTCAAAGATTTTTTGAAAGTCCAGATACACAATATCCACTAAATCAGGTTTATCCACATATTTGTTGACCCCCGTCAGATAATTCTAATTTTGCAAAAGCCATGTTGACTCTTCCCCAACAGTACACAATAGTGTTCACGTGATATAGGGAATTTATGTTTTTATATTATCTGAGTAGCTGGCCACTGGACTTATTAGAAATCAAACCTGTTTTTGCAGGCTGAGATACTAAGGTAGAAACAAGCCATTTTGCTGGAAAGCACTACATACAACTAACAAAGAAAAGTTAAGTGGAAACAGTTCACTATTAACTACTGTGATGACTCTACCCAAAAGCCATTAGGCTTGCTCTGGTAAATAGGTGATGTAGGCAAGGTATCAAAGAGGGCAAAAGAGCCTTGTACATCTCATTGGTCAGGGCTGTATTTGGTAACCAAATAACTCGTAAACAACAAAAAGGGTGGGCTAATTATATGCTGTATATTAAGTATAATCTAATTATGTAATCTGAATATCAAGAATAGTGAAACCACGTAGGGATTTAGGCATGATGTAATCTGTCGTATTATGAATGCACCTGTTGCATTATATATACTGTATTTGGAATGTTAGAAAGGTCTTGTTAACCCTGTATCTGGGCTTACTTATATGGGTTCAGGCAGGGATGTGGATAAGGTTGGATGTATAAGGAGAAGCAAGTAGTTTGATTAAAGGCACCATCTACCCATGCCACTCCTCAGTGAACTTGATCCTACTTTTTTCTTCTAACACGTATGTGTCAGATAAATCTGATTAATTTGATCCCAGGCTCTGGCTCTGTATTATGACTGTGGTTTTCCCTTCAGCTCTGGCATTTGGCTTTTGTCCCTTTGGTGCTGACCCTTGGCTCATATCTGAACTCTGCCCACCTCAGACACAGGTCTAAATGATAGGCTGAACTTTTGCTTCCCTCAGTAGGTTTGACTGTCCAGGGCTGGTGGGGAGGAGGGCCCTGATTCAGGAGCTAATGACTTCAAAGTTAAACTTAAGCACTTAAAATACTTTTTTGCAAGTTAAGTGCATTTCCAAATCAGGACACAAAGAAAGAAAGGAAAGTGTGAGTGAATAAGTGAGGAACAAAGAGGAGGGGGAATGAATGAGTGAAAAAAGGCTGGAATTTATTTTCTTGAAATAGATTTGTTGTCATATGAAATTGCAGCCACTCACCCAAGAAGCATTATGATGTGGTTACACCTACATACAGCTTTCCTCTATCTGGCATTGTGTATGTGCAAGGAATCATTTAAAAAATTGCTGTGATGTCACATTTTGCTGCTTTAATGGAGGGGAGGGTTGCTGTGATTACAACTTCTGGTGAATTGAGAAAGATTAGTATTAGCTTTGAATCATTAAATGTGCCTGTAGATTAACGTGTGGTATTTGAGTTATAGAGAAAGTCATTACTTTAGAATGGTATAAAAAGTTACATTGGTAAATTGTCAAAGATATGTATATATAATACGTGGCTGCGGGCATCATGAATATGTTGCCCACTGAGACACTAGTAGCACTTTGGTTTAAAATTGGAAGGACAAGCAGTGGTTAAAATCTATATCTTTTGAAATTCTAAGTTACATATTCTATCCTGTGGTTAAATATGCATTGATACCTAGTCACTAAACTTCAAATGAATTTTATTTATGCATTAAGCACAGGAATAAAAATGAAGTTTATACTTTTTCCTAATTCATATTGACATTTTACCTAATTTACAGGGATTACTGCTAAATCCAAATGGATACTAATTTGCATCTGTTCTTTAAACATTACTCTGGGTTACCCTCTGGGGTCTATTTTAATTTTTAATTTTTGTTTTCAGAATCTGAACTTCTCAGTTAAAAAAAAATGCTTTGCTCTGGTTAATCAGGTAATTAATTTAAGACTGCAAGGAATGTGGTCATTCAATGTATTACTCACTCAGTTTTGGTTTTTGCTGTTAGTAACTATTTGATGCAAGAATAGAGCAATAACAGTTTTGGGGGCTGGAAAATACATTTTTTGGGAAGCTATTTTCCTTCAACCCCTCCACCCTGCTTTTTTTAGAAGACTGATAAAGAATAGCAGAAAAATTCCTGCTGGACTTTTTCATATTAACCTTTATAAGATCCTAGCATATGCTATTTTTTCCACACAAAGTGAGATCTTCATGGAATCACAACGGAGAAGTGCTGAACATTAATATGAAAGGTCATTGTGATACTGGTCAGGTCGCACCTGTTATCAAAATGCAATTTCAAGATACAATAAGGCCTGATTCAAAGCCCATTAGTGTCAGTGGAAATAGTCTCACTGATTTCATTAGATTTTGAATCAGTCCCATAATGAGTGACCATTGGGCTCAAAGAAATATTCATTTTTTAATTAGGTCTGTCAATTAATCACAGTTAACTCAATTGATTAACTCAAAATAAATTAACTCAATTCCAAAATAATTTCTATTAATTTCAGTTTTAATTGCACCATGAAACAACAATACCAAACTAAATTTATTATAAATATTTTGGAGTTTTTCTATGTTTTCAAATATATCAATTTTAATTACAACACAGTTTAAGTGTACAGTGCTCACTTTATATTATTATTATTTAATCCAATATTTCCAGTGTAAAAAGATAAACAAAAAATACACTATTTTTCAATTCACCTCATACAAGCACTCTAGTGCAAACTCAGTATCATAAAAGTACAACTTACAAATGCAGAATATTTTTTTATTTTTGGTTGCCATAACTGTGTCTAAAACCAAAATAATGTAAAACTTTAGAGCCTACAAGTTCACTCAGTCCTACTTTTTGTTCAGCCAATTGCTAAGATAAACAAGTTTGTTTATATTTGAAAAAGATAATGCTGCCTGCTTCTTATTTACACTGTCATCTGAAAGTGAGAACAGGCTTTCATATGGCTCTGCTCTAGGTGGCGCTGTAAGGAATTACTGTGCCAGATATACTAAACATTCATATGCCCCTTTAGGCTTTGGCCACCATTCCAGAGGACATGCTTCAGTGCTGATGATGTTCATTAAAAAGAAAATTAAATTTATGACTGAACTCAGGGGAGAATTGTATGTCTTTTGCTCCATTGTTTTACCCACATTCTGAGATATATTTCATTTTATGCCAATCTTGGGGGATAACCCAGCACATGTTTTTCCATCTAAGAACACTTTCACTGCTGATTTGACAAAATGCAAAGAAGGTTCCAATGTGAGATTTCTAAAGATAGCTATAGTATTCTACCCTGGGTTTAAAAATCTGAGAGAGACCAGGTATGGAACATACTCTCTGAAGTGTTAAAAGATCAATGCTCTCATAAGAAAACTACAGAACTGAAACTAACAAAAAAGAAAATCAACTCTTTCCTGGTGGCATCTAACTCAGCTGATTAAAATGAAAGTGCATCGGTCTGTACCGCTTTGGATTGTTATCGAGCAAAACCAGTCATCAATATGGAAGCATGTCCTCTGGAATGGTACTCGAAGGATGAAAGTATGGAAAAAATCAACAGTACATTGCATATTATTAATAATATTATTTGCATAGCTGGGATTCTGAAAAGGAGAGATATTCAGAGAAGAGGTCATCTCAGGAATCAGCGAGGTACTCAAGAAGAGCATAAGACAATATAGATTGCTATGCACTACATGCAGACCTGACAAAAGCCCTCATCTGAGGCTTGCTCTGGGTTCTGCTACAGAAGCGGCTGCAAAATTATGGGGATGCCAATTTATACTAGCTGAGGATCTTAACCTTTTGTAAATGGATGATGCCTCTTTTTAGTTTTTCAGGTCTGACAGAAATATTCCATGTAGCCATAATACCACAGGTTTTGAGGCCCAGTCCTGACAATCTCAATGCATCTCTGGTATTTTATTTTCTGTTTTTCAGCTCATGGGTTCTGCCATCATCTCCTCTGTATTTTATGCCTCTTCTCCCCAATCCCTCTGAATGGTTCAGCTAGTATGTTGAAATAGGTTGAGACATGTAAAACTGTTCTTGGTGACTTTCACATGGCTTCAGACAATTATTGAGCATGTCAATAACTTTCATCACACATCATGCCTTTCTTGGTTTTTTGTTTGTTTGGTTTTTAGTCACCTATATTTGTACTTCCTGTGCATAAACACAAATGATTCTAATAATGCCTCTCTACATCCACCCCATGGCTGCTCTCCCTTTCTTTGGACTTGAAATAAAATAAAATACTGTCCTATAAAGCATGTAGATTACACAAGCAAGAGTTCTTGAAGCACATTTCCTATCCTGACGTAAGGATGGGCAGTAAAAATGGGACAGGATCAGAAGCTAAAACAGGGAAGGAACAAGTTAAAAATTATTTAGACAAGTTAGATTTCTTCAGGTCATCAGGGTGTGATGATATGCACCCTAGAATACTTAAGAAGGTGACTCAGGAGATATCTGAGCCATTGGCTATTATCTTTGAAAAATCATGGAAGATTGGAGAGGTCCCACAGGACTGGAAAAGAGAAAATATAGTGCCCATCTGTATGCCAGGCGACCAACCCTCCACGGCTAGGTGCCTGGCCTTTCTCTTAGTCTCTGGCCCCTCGGGCGGGGCAGGCAGGATAAACAACACTGTCTCTGGCCCCCAGGCAGGGCAGGCAGGATAAACAACACTGTCTCTGGCACCTAAGTCTCCACTTCAGGCAGGAGAGACTCACCGCCAGCCAAGGCTTCTGGGGTTTTACCAGAAGGGGAGAGGCAGGGGGACGCAACTCCACTGTGTCCCAGCCCAGGTCCCTATCCGTGGCAGAAGGTTCTACCACGGGCCCGGCGGAATCCTCACCCTTCCCCTTCAGCTGCCTCCCTCTCACTGAGCTCTCCGGCTTCTCCTTTATACTTCCTGTCCCGCCCACCTGCTTCTGGCCTGATGGACAGGCTGCCTCCAGCTCCGCCCACCCAGGTATAACTGGGTCCAAGCTGTTTATCTCCGAGGGGGGCCACACTCTTTCACTACACCCCCCCCCCCAAGTTCAGCCTCCGGGTTTTGTGGCTGGACTGGCCTTCCTCGCCCAATCTGGATAGCCCATCCGCGTTTGCGTCGTCCTTACCCACTCGATGCTGAACCGTAAGGGCGAAGGGTTGCAGGGCTAGATACCAGTGCATAAGGCGAGCATTGGTGTCTTTCATCCTCTGTAGCCATTTGAGGGGCGCATGGTCAGTTACCACTGTGAACTGGGTCCCCCAGAGGTAGTAACAGAGAGCCTCCACTGCCCACTTGATTGCTAGGGCCTCCTTCTCAAAGGTTGAATAATTTTTTTCTCTGGGGAACAGTTTCCTACTGAGGTAGAGGATTGGGTGTTCCTCCCCATTGACAGTCTGCGAAAGGACTGCCCCAAGTCCCACATCCGAGGCATCCGTCTGGACTACAAACTCCCAACTAAAATCTGGGCTGCATAGAACGTGTTCACGGCATAGGCAATCCTTTAGGGTTTGGAAGGCTTCTGCACACCCCTCTGTGCAGTGCACTCACTTTGGCTGACTTTTCTTCAATACCTCTGTTAAGGGAGCTGCGATTGTGGCAAAACCTGGTATGAAGCGTCGGTAATGTCCCACCAAGTCCAAGAACTGCCACACCTGTTTCTTGGTAGTCGGTGCGGGTTGGTCCTGAATTGCTTGGACCTTCCCCACTAGGGGTCTCACCTTTCCTCTCCCAAGGACGTATCCCAGATAGGTGGTCTCTTGAAACCCTAGGCGGCATTTTCTTGGGTTGGCGGTCAGTCCGGCTTGTTGAAGGGTTCGGAGAATGGCTGCTACCCGCGGAAGATGGTCCTTCCACCGACGGCTGTAGACGACAACATCATCTAGGTAGGCTGCTGCATATTCAGTGTGTTCGGTCAGCAGGCAATCCATTATTCGTTGGAAGATTGCGGGAGCCCCATGGAGCCTGAAAGGCATCCGGGTGAACTGGTAGAGTCCGCTAGGGGTGGCAAAGGCCATCTTTTCCTTAGACTCAGGGGCCAACGGAATTTGCCAATACCCTTTCGTCAGATCCAGGGTAGATATGTAGCAGGCTTCTCCTAAGCGCTCGAGAAGCTCGTCTACCTGGGGCATAGGGTAGGCATCAAATTTCGAAATCGTGTTTATCTTTCTAAAGTCGATACAGAATCGTTTTGTTCCATCAGGCTTAGGGACCAGTACGATGGGGCTCCGCCACTCGCTCTGGGAGTGTTCAATGACCCCCAACTCCAGCATTGCCTGGACCTCCTGTTCGACTGCTCCCCGCATCTGGTGTGGAATTGGTCTGGGATCCTCCCTGACCACTTTTCCTGGGTCTGTCTGAATGGTGTGCCGGAACCCCGCTGCCCGTCCCGGGGTAGCTGTGAAGGTTCGGTGGAATGCTTTCAGGAGGCTGTTAACCTGGTCCCTTTGCCTTGGCGTGAGTGTATCACCCAGAGTGGGCTGCTCGGTCTCCATTGGGAGGGGTAACTGGGGTCCCAATTCTGGTTCAGGAGGATAGGGGGTAATCATCAGTCCTTCCCTCTCCCGCCAGGCTTTCAGAAGATTTAGGTGGTAGATTTGGTTTTTCTTTTTCCAGTCGGCTTCGTGGACTTCATAGTTGACAGGGCTTACCTTCCTGACAACCTCATAAGGTCCCTGCCAGTGGCTCAACAGTTTGGACCCCTCTGAAGGGAGAAGAACCAAGACCCGGTCCCCTGGCGTGAAGCTTCGGGTACGAGCCCGTTTGTTATATCCCTTCTCTTGGGCCTTTTGCGCAGCTTTCAGGTTGTCTCTTGCCAAAGCACCACTTCTAGCCAGGTTGTCATACAGTCGGGTAACATACTGTAGGAGGCCCTGGCTCGTAGATGGGGCCTCCTCCCAGGTTTCTTTCATCAAATCCAGTAAGCCCTGGGGCTGTCATCAGTAGAGTAGCTCGAAAGGCGAAAACTGCGTGGAAGACTGGGGTACCTCCCGGACAGCCAGAAGCAGGGGGGGAATCAATTGGTCCCAATGGCGAAGCTCCTCCGGTGGGAACTTGTGTAACATCCCCTTGAGAGTCCGGTTGAACCTCTCTAAGAGGCCATCGGTCTGGGGATGATATACGGAGGTGTGTAACTGCCGAATCCCCAATAGACCACACACCTCTTGCATGACCCGGGAGGTGAAGTTGGTGCCCTGATCCATCAGAATTTCTTTTGGAAGGCCCATCCGGGCAAAGACCTTTATCAATTCTGCTGCGGTTGCCTTGGCCGTAGCAGATCTCAGCGGGATAGCCTCGAGGAAACGGGTGGCATAGTCCAGGATGATCAAGATATATTGGTATCCAGCCGCACTCTTGGTAAGGGGTCCTACCAAGTCCATGGCTATCCTTTCAAATGGGGTATCGACTACTGGCATAGGAATGAGGGGAGCTCATGGTATCCCGGCAGGGGCCGCCAGTTGACACTCCGGGCAGGACTTCCAGTAGGTCTTTACGTCCTGATGTATTCCCGGCCAGTAAAACCGAGTGGATATCCTGGCCAAGGTCTTCTCCTGTCCCAGGTGTCCAGCCGCAGGGACGTCATGCGCCAGTTTCAGTACCACTTGCCAATGACACTGGGGCACCAGCAGCTGAGAACGAGCCTCCCGCATCTGGGAGTCCTGGGTGATCCGGTATAGCCGTTCCTGAATCCATTCAAAGCGGGGCCCCGGGATGTTCCCGGCGGACCCGTTGGCTTCCCATCAAGTGCCACCACTTGCTCGAATGCCCAGCTCAGAGTAGGATCTTCCCTTTGGTCCCGTGTGAAGTCCATCCAAAGGGTTGGGAGGGACGGACCCCCCCTTCTGTGGCTTGTGTGGGCAAGCCCATCGCCTTTTCCTCCGAACCTGGGCCGGTGGGGGCTTTGTCCATGTCTCCTTCCAGGGCCAGGGGCTCTTGATTCTCTTTTTGGGCAGCCCTCTGAAGCACCTGGTGGAAAGCTGGCCAATCTCGTCCCAGGATTACTGGGTAGGGTAGCTTCGTGGCCAGCCCGACTCATATCTTCCTAGTGAGGCCTCCCACCGTCAGGGCCACTCGAAGACTGGGGTAGGTCCGCACGTCCCCATGGATGCACCGCAGGCAAATGGGGTCTTCTCCAGGTTCGCCCCTCAGGGTGCGCCGCCGCCATACCATGGTTTGTCCACACCCCGAGTCCATCAGAGCCGGAAGCCGTTTGCCTCCAAGGAGGACAGGGACTATCACCCAAGTGGCAGTGGCTGGGGCCATTTGAGATTCTCCGGAGCACACTTGGCCATAGGCACAGTCCATCATTGGACACTGGTGATATAGATGCCCCCTCTGGCCGTAGGCAAAGCAGGGACCGACCTCTTTGGGCTCTGGAGTGGTTTTCCTTTCCTGCCCTCGATCCGCTTCCCGTTTGGGTGCAGCTCCAGTGGGGCCCTTTGCCGGAGTTGGTACCCCCAGGCGGGGCCTTGGGGTTGGTCGTGGGGGCCCTGGCCCCTTTCACCCCTGACTTGGGTTTGCTGAAGAAGCCGCCGCCCGAGAGAAGACGCCCTGGGGAGCTGTCTGCTCTTGTGTCCCGGGTGTGGGTCCTGGGCCTGCAGGGGCTTCTGCGGCCAGGAAATCCTCCGTAAGCCCCACTGCTGCCTGTAAGGAGGCTGGTCGATGGCGCAGTACCCAGGCTCTCCCCCTTGGTGGGAGGATATGGATGAATTGCTCCTTGATCACCTGGTCGGTCACCTCTGCCGCTGTATGTTGTCCGGGCTGGAGCCACCTCCAGGCTAAGTCTTTCAGCTCCTGGGCCACTGCTTGGGGTTGAGCTCCCACCGGGTAACTTTTCCCTTGGAACCGGCGATGAAATGTATTGGGTGTTACGTCTAGCGCGTCTAAAATTGCTGCCTTCACCCGCTCGTAACTTCGAGCATCTTCGTCCAAAAGTGCACGGTAGGCGCCCTGGGCTAGCCCGGTTAGGTATGGCGCTATTAGCATGGTCCATTGGTCCCGGGACCAGCCAGCCGTGGATGCGACCCACTCAAAGGTTATCAGGAAAGCTTCAGGGTCATCCCCAGGGCCCATCTTTGAAAGACGGAGGGGCAATGAAGCGGCCCCTGGTGTAGGGGCGGCTTCCCCCCCCCTTGGGGTCCCTGTCGTCCGGGACAGCAGAGTCACCAGCTGCTTGAAACCCTGTCGTTGCTGTTCTTGCTGCTGGTCCCCCAGCTGCTGGATCAATTGCTGCTGCTGGATCCCCAATTGCTGGAGCAGTTGCTCCTGTTGCTTTAAGAGGGCAGTCTGATGTAGTTGCTCTTGCTGCAGCTGGGCAGCCTGCTGTTGCTGCTGGGCCTCAGCCCATCATTTCACTAATTTCTCCAGCTCCATGGTGATACTGCTTGAATTAGCAATCCACAGCCTCCCTGGACTCAGGGAGGGGTTGTCCTCAGAGAAGGCACCAGTGTACGCCAGGCGACCAACCCTCCACGGCTAGGTACCTGGCCTTTCTCTTAGTCTCTGGCCCCTCGGGCAGGGCAGGCAGGAAAGCAAACGGCAGGCAGGAAAGCAAACTGGCTCTGGCCCCTTGGGCGGGGCAGGCAGGAAAGCAAACTGCTGCAGGGCCCTTCGGCAGGGCAGGCAGGTAAGCAAACTGGCACCTAAGTCTCCACTTAAGGCAGGAGAGACTCACCGCCAGCCAAGGCTTCTGGGGGTAGGCAGGGGGACGCAGGCCCACCCAACTCCACTGTGTCCCAGCCCAGGTCCCTATCTGTGGCAGAGGGTTCTACCACGGGCCTGGCGGAATCCTCACCAGGGCACACAGACTCAGGCTCGGGAATCACCGAATCGTAATAGGCCTCTCGGTACCCTGGGCCACTTCCTGCCCCCATCCCTGCTGGTACCTGTTCTGGGCCCCCGTCGTCATCCTCCTCGGGGTAGTCACCCAGTGGGAGGTCACAAAGCCCGTCCACGTCATCCGCTAAGGGTAACTCCTCCTTCTCATTAACAAACTAGGGAAGGACAACCTGGTGGAGTTACTATAACATGGGTGCAAAATTGGTTGGATAACCACTCCCAGAGACATAGTTATTAATGCTTCACAGTTATGCTGGAGGGATATAACAAGTGGGGTACTGCAGGGATTGGTTCTGGGTCTGGTTCTATTCAATATTTTCATCAGTGATTTAGTTAGTGACATAAAGAATACACTTACAAAGTTTGCTGATGATGCCAAGCTGGGTGGGGTTGCAAGTACTTTGGAGGCTAGAATCACAATTCAAAATGATTTGGACAAACTGGCAAAATGGTCAATGAATACAATACAATGGCCAGTGAATACAATAGAATTCAGTAAAGACAAGTGCAAAGTACTGCACTTAGGAAAGAACAATCCATTGCACATGTACAAAATGGGAATGGCTGCCTTGGAAGGAGTAATGTGGAAAGGGATCTGGGTGTCATAGTGGACCACAAGCTAAATAGGAATCAATAGTGTAATGGTGTTGCAAAAAAAGCAAACACCATTATGGGATGTATTAACAGTAGTATTGTAAGTAAGACACGAGAAATAATTCTTCCGCTCTACTCCATGCTGATTAGGTCTCAACTGGAGTATTGTGTTCAATACTCGAGCTCTTCATTTCAGGAAAGCTGTGGACAAATTAGAGAAAGTCCAGAGAAAAGCAACATGAATGATTAAGAGTCTGGAACACTTGACTTATGAGGGAAGACTGAAAAAGCTGGGTTTGTTTAGTCTGGAAAAGAGGCGACTGAGAAGAGACACGATAACAGTTTGCAAGACTTAAAAAGGTTTTTAAGAAGGAGGAGGGAGAAAAATTGTTCTCTTTAACTGCCGATGATAGGACAAGAATAATAGGCTTAAATTACAGCAAGGGAGGTTTAGGTTGGACATTAGGAGGAAAAATCCTAACTGTCAGAGTGATTAACCACTGGAATAAATTGCCTAGACAGTTTGTGGAATCTCCATCATTAGAGGTTTTTAAGAGCAAGTTAGAAAAACACCTGTCAGGTATGACTTAAAAGGCTACTTGGTCTTGCCATGAGTGCAGGGGACCAGACTTGATGACCTCTCATGGTTCCTTCCTGCTTCTATGATTCAATCTGCTGAGTTCACTGATTGCCAAGAAGGATTCTCTATCCATTTATTCTTTTAACTTTTTGGTTAAAGAAATATCAAGGTTACAATTTTCAAAAGTGGCCTCTGATTTGACTTTCACAATTTTTGGCTGCCATTTTTTGCAAATGTTGATGTATATGTATAGTGATGAAATGCTGGTCATTAAGGGAAAGTAAGAACAAGACAAAGCCTTTGTTTATGTGGGTTACATTTACACTTATCCAGAAATTTGGCGCAGAGTAGCTTGTGTAACTCCTGTCGACTTCATAACTCTTCTTCTACACAGCGTTTTCTCTGCATTGCACCAATGGGAAACATGTTCCTATTCATGTAGTGCTATGCTGGGTGGTTTTAACGCTTTGACTGACTTCCAGATTGAGTGAGTGGGTCTCCACTGACCACTCAATCGATCCAGAAAGATTGATCTGATGGTGAGGAAGTTGCCACAGTCACTGAAGACATGTCCAAGGATAACATTCTAGTGTTTGCCTACAGGAAACTTTCCAGAGTTCAGCGCTTAGATCAGCTGGAAGTAAGTTATGGCTTTTTCAAGTACACATCATACTAATTGTGCAAGTTTAACCACTTTATATGGCTACTGAGTGGCATGCACAGACATTTAAATTTGATTCCTTTTGGGTTCTGTGCCCAACCCCACCACTGGAGCTCATCCTTTATGCACCCTTGACCTTAGGAAGAGCTCGCTGTTCTGCTCCACTCCTGTCCCAGCAAGTGCTTGCTCTTTCCAACGCCACAACTGACAGATTGCTACCAGCCTTGGGGCCAGAGGAGTTCTCTGCCTGACAATTATGGGGGTGGGGGATATGGCTCTCTTTGCCTATTCCCCATTGGCCTTTGAGTCTACCTTGTCAAACATTACATCGCCTCTGCATTTAGCCCAGTATTACTGTATTATCAGAGAACTGAATAATATTCTGGGGAGGTGGGGAGTGGGAGATAAAATAAAAATAATCTTTTTGGCATTATGTTGCTTAAAATATCTCAAACTAAAAATGAATTAATATGAGGTGGTCATTGCAGATGAGTAAAGAAAGGGAAAGAATTTGTAGAGAACAAATGCTATTTTGATGTAAAGAGAGCCTGTGTTCTAGTAATTTTTTTCCCCAAAGACTGGATAGTATGAGACTATTTTAAAAGGTTGTTAGATGAATGATTCAAGAACGGTTGCAGAGTTTGAATAAGGGAATACTGAAATTGTCATCTTGTTTTAGATGACGAGTGAAAAAATGTTAATGGCATATCCTTGGGTTTTTGTTTTTTTAAAAAAACCCAACATCTTGCATTTAGAAGATAAAAGATAAACAGAGATTTACCTGAGTGGGTCACTCAGTTGAGTACCAACATTCCCAATAATTGTGTCACGATAGAAGTCATTGTGTGAAGAAAATAAAGACATAGAAATAAAGGTTAATGGATGGCTTTGCAGATATGCTCAACATTCTATTACTATTCACTTTGAGGTCAGCTGTTCAAATGTGATTCAGTATAGTAATGTCCAATCTCATTATAATCAGATGGGTTTTTTCCCCGGCAGTAGTTTCACTGAGGAACAATCCAGATCTTTCAGTCATTTTGTATTAAGGATATAAGCAATCAACAGTACAAGGAATCAGCAGTAAAACTCACCTTAGATCCAGAAATATCCTTATACTTGGAGCTCTTTCCCTGACAACAGGCTTTTTGTAAGCCATAATGAGGAGAGCAAACCTCTTTCTCCTGCTCCTAGATCTGATTGCAAGTACCTAGATCCAGTACAGCAAAACAAACGAAGAGTCCTGTGGCACTTTTAAAGACTAACCAATTTATTTATCACATAAGCTTTTGTTGGCATAATCCCAGTTGCTCAGATGCATGAAATGGAAACTGCAGTATGGTAGGTATATGTACACATGCAGAGAAGGGTGGGTCACAAGGCCAATTCAAACAGTTCCAGAGGGGTTGTCTCTAAGTGTCTTTCTGCAAACCAATCAAGTTGTTTTAATTCAAACAGTGTGGATGTGGGCTTTTAACAACAATATAGGAGAAGGCAAGAAAGTTAAAAAGAGGGGAAATCGTAGATGCAGTGGGATGCTCTGCCCTTATTGCAGGGAAATATGACTTAACTTATAGGGCTTGATGTTTTTCTAACCTGGAAAACATTGTTCTTCTTTCCCAACACTTTCTTTTTCATTTGGATTTATGACTGAAAATGTTGGAAACAGGTGCCTAGAGTTAGGATCCTAAATTTAAATTTTGGCACCTAAATAAATGGGTTAATTTTCAAAATGCTGAGGCCCCAGTAAACACCATTGAATCATCCACCTGTATATCACCCTCCCCCCCAACTATCTATCCACATATATATAATCTTTAAAGTGAACAACCATGCTTGGAATTCACACTTGGGTTGCCCCTTGGAGAGCTCATAGCTATTTAAATGCAGGGTGGGAATAACTATTAGACAGCCTTGCTGTGAATGGCAATTTATTAAAAAAGGTCACCAGTTACTGAACTGCCAAGTAAATGTTAGAAGGAAAACAGAAAAGTACAGAGAAATTATGGAGAAAATTTCAAGAAGAGGAACATTTCAAAGATGTCAGAAGCGACTGATAGGTCAAGGAAGATGAGGGTGAAGTACTGGTTCAGAGTACTGACTAGGAAGTGGTCATTAGAGAGTTGGAAAGAGCAGTTTTAGTGGAGTAAAAGAACATCAACCAAACAGAAGGTCTAGGAAGAAATTTGAAGAGAGGAGCTCCAGTCAGCAATTGTGAGAGCATGTTCAATTAGCTTAAAGATGAAAGGAAGATAGGGCAGTAGCTAGAGATGAAGGGTGCTGTTTGTTTGTTTGTTTGTTGTTTTATGGCAGAGTCTAAAGCATGTGAGAAGAGCCAGAGGAGGGCAAGAGTTTAAGGAGAAAAGAAAGAAAGTGGGTGCAAGAGAGATCAGGAGATGGAATGGCAAACAGTTAGAGAGCATTGTTCCAGGGAGCAGATTTACTTTTCTGACAAAATAAGTTTTCACTCCTTTGTCTGCCTCTTCACAAAAACAATTCCATGATGGTAAGCTGAGCTGAGTTCTCTTCTGGCTCATGCAGCATTGAAAGCATCATCAGCAATTCTACTTGGGTGAACTGGTGATGATGAGCAAGGTAGAAACAGCACACACCATTTCCAGACTGAATTTGTAGTTTGATAGGCAGGTCTGGCAATTCAGAAAGCTATTTTAATCCTTGAGGAAGGACCTGACTCTCACTGATCCTAAATTCATGGCTGTGGTCACACCAAGGCCTGCATAAGAGCTGAATAGAATTTAGTATCTGGAGAGCAAGAACTGTTTTGATCCTACTTCACTAGAACTCCAAAGGACAAGGAGGAAGATGAACATAGTCTTGATCCTTCTTATACTTTGGCCCATGGAGCATAAATAATTCACAGGGAGGAGTAGGCTGTACCCCTTGAAGTACAGTAGCGTGCAGAGGCAGAATGCCTCTCTGTTCTCTTCTTTTAAGTACCCCATTCAATGGGCAGATATTAACAGTGCTTAGCCCAGAGTGAGGAAATTGGAACTCACTGTGATATGGAATAATTCCTAAACTGTGAAACAGGGCCATTTCATATAGTCACTTTTCAGGCTATAAATGCACTTTCAATTGTATGTCTGGCCTTTGAGACTCAAGTAGCTCACCTTATGGTGAGTGTATCAGAAATGTACTGTCTGAAAACCACTTCATCAGCCTAATCTTGAAAATAATAAAAATAATTTATATAACACCACAAGTGTGCTATTTATACATAAATATTCAGACAAGTTCACACTTTAAGTGCACTCCTCATCTGAATAGATAATTAAGAAATGGAGTATTGGAAAAGGGACTAAACAAAAATGTAAATTGATACAGCAATTTCAATCAGCATATGTCCTGCAGTTCTACTTGTTTGTTTGAAGATATGCTACCAGCTATTGTTCTTATGAGTGCGTGACACACATCTGGTTATTTTTATGCTTTTAGAATGGCCGCTGTAAAGAGGGATTTTCAGAAGGAGCTCATGTGGGGGCTTCATACGGATCAACAGCAAGCAGGTAGGTAGGGCTGGTTGAAAATTTCCATCAAAACTTTTTTTTTTTCTAAATGGAAAACTGAGTCTTTGACTAGAAAAAAAAAAACGATGAACTGTGTGTGCTTCCCTCAAATTGAGTTCTAATTAGAAAACCAAATCCACTTTGAGGGCCCAATGAAAAATTGATATTTGTGGATGTAAATGTTGATTACAAGACTTTTTGCTGTTTTCCTCAATTTATGATGGTATAGGAGAAGCCCTATATTTCAACTAGCTCTAGTTTCAGGCATAGAAGGCTGCTTGAAGGAAGATTCATAGATTAAAGTAGGGTAAGGGTGCCGCTGTCTGGAGTGGCTCACAACTGTGAAAGCCTATCTCAGAGCAGATTGTTGGAAAACAAGGGCAGACATCCCAAACTGGTGACATATTCTATAATTTGATCTCACCAAGCCAATAACAAATGTGAATTATCATATCACTACACTAGTCTTACCATGGAGTCACAGACAGTCCCTTTTAGGCACTCTAGCACTTCTTGCGATCCAGACAAACTAGACTTAATGATAATGGCCACATAAACCAAAAATCAGTATATCAGTTTATACACAGTCCCAAAGGGATAGCATATACCCCAGGTAAATTGGTACTCTACATCTTATACCTAAGACAATGCTGGCAGCCAATTCTATAGTAAACTAACCATAGGTTTATTAGCTAAGTATAGGTGCTAGAAATAGGGGTGCTGCTTGAAGTGGTTTCCATTATATGCAGGGTTTACAGTTTGGGTCAATAGTTTTCAAAACCCCCACTATAAAAATTGTTCTATATAGCAAAGAAAAAGGAATAAGAGTAATTGAGAGGTTAAGGCAGGTAAATATATATGCATAGGTGAATCACAGTTTGTATGCCAATTTGTGGCAGTGATTTTATAAGCTGCCAGTCTCCTCAAAGACTTTCCATGGTACCCAGAATAACTCTGAGGGTCTCTGCTTTTCATTCAATACTTCCCTGTAATCTTTCTTTTAATCCATATTTATAGTACTGTATAATATTCAAGACTGTATCCACAGAGAAAACAAGCTGTCTTTACCCATGTCTTTACCCGTGTGGACTTTTCCTTTGATGACAGAGAGGGAGGAATGCACTTAGTCTTTTGACATCCAACTATATACATAATTGGTTACTTGCTTTGAAATTAGCATTTTCTGTTAAAGTCCTTCATTAGCATTTCATAAGATTTATTTGATGGGCAATTTAGTTATAAAGGTATTAATCATGTAAATATTTATTATTATGTTGTGACAATATCAGATGAGTTAAAACAATGCATATAACATCCCATATAACATGCCATTCATTTCCATGAATTTTAAATATCTGAATACAGACATATACATTAACTAATCTGTTTGATCTAGACACATGAACTGACCTAAATACACTATAGAATGACCTGGTCAGCCTGCAACACAAAGGGCATGCGGGAAGTGATTAACCATGTACTTGGGTGGGCAGAAATGGTGCAGGGATAATGAAAGGGAAGGAATTTGGCATGGTAGCTGGGAGCTAGCTATGGATGCATCTGCACTAGAAATTTAGGTTGATTTAAGGGGTGCATCTACACTTACAAATTAAGTCAACTTAAGCAGGTTTAAGTTGACTTAATTTACTCCACGTCCACACTGGGCTTTCCTTAATTCGACTTAAGCTGCTCCTTAACTCGAATTAAGGAAAAGCTAGTTCAAATTAATAACACCTCGTTATAATTCAAACTAGTGTTTAAGTCGACTTTATTAAGTTGACTTAGCCAGTGTAGATGCCCTAAGTCGACTTAGTCAACCTAGGCGGGGGGGACAAGGGAGCCCCGCATGGCTCCCTTGTCCCCTGGGGAGTCCCTGCTCCCTTCTCCCGAGACCCGTGGCTTCCCTGCCAGAGGATCCGCAGTCCCGGGGAGAAGGGCTCGCCAGCCAGGGCTCCAGCGGGAAGGGATCCCCCACTGGAACCCTGGCTGGAGAGCCGGGAGGCTCCCTTCCCCCAGGAAGGCGCGGGTGGCTCGTCCCAGCAAGAGTCAGCCCTGAAAGGCTTGCTCTCCATGGGATGAGATGCTGCTCATGGCTCATCCCGGGAGACCCAGCTGGCGCACAGCTGGCTCTCCATGGGACCAAGAAGCTGCTTGCGGCTCTCCCGGCTCCCTTCTGGCGGGGACTGATCGGGTCCCGGGGAGAAGGGAGCCGCAGCCTGAACTCTCTTCTGGCCGGGACCTGATTGGTCTCAGCCAGAAGGGAGCCTCACGCTCCCTTCTCCCCGGGACCCTCGGGGTCCTGGCAAGAACGGAGCGTGCTTCAGCTGACAGGTGAAACCCCGGGGTTTTCCCAGTTAGCGGAGTGCGGGGCTGGCAATTGCCCCCTCCCCCCCGCCACCGTGGACCAGTCCCAGCTCCATCTAGCCCCTAGAAGTCAACTTAGGCATCCAGTGTGGATGCTCTAAGTCAATTTGGCAGGGTCCACTTTAAGTAGACTTCATTTTTGAGTGTAGACATACTATGTCAACTTAACAAAGTTGACTTAAAGACTTTGTTAAGTCAACTTAAGTAACTTGATTTAAATGAACAAATGTAGACATAGCCAAAGTCGACTTAATAGGAGCACCTTTAAGTTGACTTAAGAGTCTTGTGTAGAATCTCGAAGTCGACCTAATAAGGTTGACTTAAAGTCAACTTTAGAAAGTCGACTTAAGGAAGTCGACCTAACTTTCTGAGCGTAGACAAAGCCAAGTAGGTTTAAGTTGACTTAAAGAAAGTTGCGTCCACACTGGGCTTTTCTAAAGTCGACTTCAGCATTTCCGTAAGTCGACTTAAGGAAAGTTTAAGTTGACTTAATAACACCTTCTTTTAGGTTGACTTAAGCCTTAAGTCGACTCCTTAAATTGACTTAAAGCCAGTGTGGACAAGGATTAGTGCCTAAATTGACCTTATTAAGTTGATTTAATAAGGTCAACAAGGGACTATGTCTACACTTGAAAAGTTAAGTCGTCTTTAACTTGACTTAATATGGTCAACTTAAAGTTGACCTAAACTCAGTCTTATTAAGTCAACTTAATAAAGTCAACTTAACTTTTCTAGTATAAACATGGCCTATGAGGGGCCTTGAGGGGAAAGGCAGAGAGGGTACATTTGAAAAGTGATGTAAAGGGAAGTGATTTGAGAAGGACATAAGGGTAAAGGGGAAAGTTAATATTTCTTTGAAGAAATGTTTTGGATGAATTGAAAGAGAGCTTGATCTGAAATTAGAGAGGAGAATGTTGAAATGATTGAGATGAGTGAGTATCAGCATTTGAATAAGGCTTTGGCAATGTGAATGAAGAGAACACAAAAATGGGTTTAAAAGTATTGATTAATATCTTTGTGGGTTGCCATGTACTAGAGATGACTGAAGACTGTTAAATAATGTGTAATCCATTTAGAAGCATCTGCAGATAAGTAGGCAATAAAGAAACAGTGGATGCAGTTTATGCAGACATTGAGAAATCCATGAGTAGAGCTTTAATAATGGATCAGCTAGTCCAAATAAAACCTCATCACTAACAGATAAAGATACCTAATTAATAGCAAGTTGAAGAACTAGATGATAAGTTATATGATACAATCAATACCAGGAAAAATAATATAAAGTGTAAGAAAGGTGGCAGTGGACATATGGTAAAAGATAGTTACATCAGAAGGAGCTGTCAGGCCCAGAGGCAATGACACATAGCAGTGAAAAAGATAGCAGTCGTAGAACAGAATATGGGACAATAATGTCCCTGGACAGATGAATACCACTGGAAATAATGTCTATAAAAACACCAGAAACTGCAATTATCTTCCCAGTCACAGGTTAACTGATGTGACACAGGGGGAAGGAAAAACTACACTCACAGCATTATGAAGAAGATTGATCTAAAGCTGTATATTAATTGCTAACATTCTTTCACTCAGGCTCCAGTCAAAAGCAGAAACAAGATCACCCCCAAGATACAGTGAGTCAACTTAGTGATTGCCAGGTGTTTGCCTGGGGTTCCTTTAAGAGTGATTTATACAAAATGTGCACAGGTTGAAATTGCCATCTCTATTTACTTTTGATAAGATTCTTCTAGAAACTTTCCTAGACAGACTGTGCAGTTGTTTGCTAGTGCAGTCTAAATAGAATGACATGACCTTACAGTATATTTGTGCCCATAGACCAAAAAGTGAAGGCAACAAGTTTTTTTTTTTTTTAAAGGGAAGTAGGTGACGGAGTTATTTCATGTAAATTATAAGAGGCAGTGCCAATGAAAGAACATCTCTGGAACTCGGCATTCAAGTGTTTGCTGAACGTGTTTGAAACTGAAAAGTCTGGTAGAAGGTTCATGTATTCAGGCGCAGCTCTTGCAGCTGGTTCAAAGACTTTCAAGGGAGTTTCCTAAGCCTAACCAGAAGATACTGAGCATGAATCAAAGAAAACTTGTCTTTCATTTTTTATACTAAAACCATTATCATTAGCTGTAAGTAAAATACTTCAAACCAAATGATCATTTGGGTTTCTTAAGACATGTTCTCCTTTCTTCCACCACTCAGGATACCAAAACTAGCTGAATAATTCATTTATAACCGTTACTGGCAATTCTCTTTACAAGCAAAATAAAATTCATGAATATATTGTTTTCACTATTTGACCTCTCACGAATATCAGTAAAGAGTATCCTGCAAATACATCTAAGAATTTTGACAAGTTACAGAGCAATAGCCGTGTTAGCAAAAACAACAAAACTCTACGGCACCTGAAAGTCTAACACGTTTCTTCAGGCAGTAGCTTTCCTGGGCTCCAACTTACTTTGTCAGATGCATGAAGTGAAAACTACTGTTGAGAGGTATATACACACCTGCCAAGATGAAGGAGGCAAGTGCTAGCAAAGTCAATTCAGTTAAGGTAGATGAAGTCCATTCACACCAGTTGATTAGAAGGTGAGAATGTGTGAACAGTGACACTTACTTTCCAAGTCCCTTAGTCAGACCCAGTCTGATAGTGTCAAGTTTGCAAATTAGTTCCAGCTCTGCAGTTTCACAATGAAGTTTGTTTTTGAATTATTATTTTGTTGTTGTTGTTGTTGTTGAAGTATGGCAACTTTCAAATCTGCTACTGAGTGTCCAGGGAGATTGATGTGTTCTCCTACAGGTTTCTGGATGTTACCATTTTTAATGTCTGATTTGTGTCCATCTATTCTTTTGCGTAAGGACAGTCCAGTTTGACCAATGTACATGGCACAGGGGTATTGCTGGCGCATGATGGAATATATCACGTTAGTAGATGTGCACGTGAATGAGCTCCTGACTGTGTGGCTGATGTGGCTGGGACCTGTGATGATATCACTGGAGTCAATGTGCAGGCAGAGTTGGTAATGGGGTTTGTTGCCCGGTTAGGTTCCTGGGTTAGTGTTTTTATTGTATAGTGTTCGGTTGCTGGTGAATATTTGCTTCAGTTTGGGGGGTTGTCAGTTAGCAAGGATTGGTTAACCTCCCAAGGCTTCAGAGAGTGTGGGATCATCTTCCAGGATAGGTTGTAGATCTTTGATGATGTGTTGGAGGTATTTCAGCTGGAGTCTGTAAGTGTTGGCCAGTGGTATTCTGTTGTTTTCTTTGTCGTGTCTGTCCTGTAGTAGGTGACCAGGCTCTATCAATCTGTTTTTTTCATTTCCTCGGGTGTGTACTCTAGTTTTAGGAATGTTTCATAAAGATCCTGTAGGTGTTTGTCTCTGTCTGGTGAATTGGAGCAGATCAGTTGTATCTTAAGGCTTGGCTGCAGAGGATGGTTTGCGTAATGTGTCCAGTGTGCAAGCTGGAGGCATGTAGGTATGTATTGTGGTCAGTTGGTATTCGGTATAGTGTAGTGTTAATGTGTTCATCCCTTATTCGTACTGTAGTGTCCAAGAGGTGGATTTCTTGTGTGGACAGGTCCAGGCTGAGGTTGATGGTGGTATGGAAATTGTTGAAATCCTGGTTGAATTCTTCAAGGGACTTTTTCCCGTGGGTCCAGATGATGAAAATGTCATCAGTGTAACGTAAGTAATGGAGAGGTACTAGGGGACAAGATTTGAGGAAGTGATGTTCTAAGTCAGCCATAAAAATGTTGGCATACTGTGGGGCCATGCAGGTACCCATACTTGTGCCACTGACTCGAAGGTATAGATCATCTCCAAATCTGTAGTAGTTGTGGGTCAGGACAAAGTCACAAGGTTCAGCTACCAGGTGTGCTGTGTCATCATCAGGGAAACTGTTCCTGATGGCTTGTAGTCCATCTTTGTGTGGAATGTTGGAGTATGTTGTTGAAGTAGAGGGCTTCTACATCCATAGTGGCTAGGATGGTGTTTTCTGGGAGATCACCAATGGATTGTAGTTTTATCAGGAAATCAGTGTATCACAAAAATAGCTCAGAGTGCTGGTGGCATAGGACCTGAGGGGAGAGTCCACATAGCCAGACAATCCTGCTGTGAGAGTGCCAGTGCCTGAGATGATGGTTTGTCCAGGATTCCCAGATTTGTGGATCTTGGGCAGTAGATAGAATATCCCTGGTCGGGGCTCTTGGGGTGTGTCCATGTAGATTTGTTCCTGTTCTTCAGGGAGTATCTTAAGTAGGTATTGTAGTTTCTTTTGGTATTCCTCAGTGGGATCAGAGGCTAGAGGCTTATAGAATATGGTGTTAGAGAGTTGTCTGAACGCCTCCCAGTCGTAATCCAACCTATTCATGATGACTACAGCATAATGCCATCATGTGCCAGCAATGCCCTTCTGCCATGTACATTGGCCAAACCAGACTGTCCTTACAAAAAAGAATAAATGGACACAAATCAGACATTAAAAATGGTAACATCCAGAAACCTATAGGAGAACACATCAATCTCCCTGGACACTCAGTAGCAGATTTGAAAGTTGCCATACTTAAAATAATAATAAAATAATAATAATAATAATAATATCAAAAACAGACTTCATTGTGAAACTGCAGAGCTGGAACTGATTTGCAAACTTGACACAATCGGATGGGGTCTGAATAGGTACTTGGAATGGTTATCCCATTACAAAAAGTAATTGTCACTGTTCACACATTTTCACCTTCTAATCAACTGGTGTGAATGGACCTCATCTACCCTAACTGAATTGGCTTTGCTAGCACTTGCCTCCTTCATCCTGGCATGTGTATATATATATACCTCTCAACTATAGTTTCTACATTTCACTTCATGCGTCTGACAAAGTGGGTTGGAGTCCATGAAATTTGTTACGCATTAAGGTGCCACATGAGTCTCATTTTTCCTAAGGATTTTGCCATCCTTAAACATCAAATTCAATTCAATTATTCTTCCAGGTATGCAGTTACCATAGATGAAGCTTTACCCCTCCTTCCTTCTATAAGAACAAAGCAGTATATTAACTTATTAAACCCTTCATCACCCACCAAACATAATTTCCTTCCAGTGAAAGAGAAGACACAACTAATAGACATTGGTCATCTAGGCTATGTGTACCCTTGGCCAAATAAGTCAATTTAGCATGTCTACACTATATAATTAAATTGACTTCAAGGGGACCTTGCCAAATTGACTTAGAGCGTCCACACTGGATGCCTAAGTTGACTTCTAGGGGCTAGGTGGACCTGGGACTGGTCCATGGTGGCAGGGGGGCACCCCTTCCAAAGTGCCAGGGGGCTCAGCATTTGCCCCATTGTACCCTGGTACAATGGGTTCTGAGCAGGACAGGGAGAGTAGCAGGGCATAGGAGCGGGGTGGGCAGGGCTGTGTCCTGCCCTGTGGGTGGGCACGCCAGGCTCTGGCTGTGCCAGCCACCCTGGCAGGAAGGGCAGTAGGGGAGACCTGGGGTCCTTTCAGTCGACTTAAAGTTGACTTAGGGCTAATCCACGTCTACACTGGCTAAAGTCGACTTAGCCAGTAAAGTCGACTTTAAACCAAGTTTAATAAAGTCGACTTTAAATTTCCTTAAGTCAATTTAAGCATCAGCTTAAGTCGACTTAAGGAAATTGTAGTGTAGATGCAGATTAAGTCGATTTAAGCAAGCTTAAGTCAACTTAATTTGTAAGTGTAGACACAAACCTTGTGTAATATGGCTAATACCCTAACTGTTGAAGGAACTCAGCTGTTGTCTACACTGGGGGTGGGATTGTAATTCAATTTTAGGCTGTCAAATTGTAGAAGGCAAAGGCGAGTGATCACAGCAGATTGCTTGCTTGGGGTCTCATGTCCCCTCTCCTCACATTACTTCCTGAAATGCATTGCACTGTGGGTAGTAGGCACAGAGGCTTGTGAGGAGGCAGTCATCCTCCATTCATTACCCCACCCCTCTTCTCTAAAGGGAAAAAAAGCAGAAAAATCTTTCCTTGCTGTTTCTCTGCCACAGGCACAGCAGACAGGCACAGTGCTACATACTGAGAGAGGAATTAATTGAAAAACTTTCCGGAGCTGCAGGCAGGGGAGGAGCTATGCTGCTATGGTGTAGCAGACAGGAAAAACTGGAAAATCTGTTCTCTCTCTACATGGAGCTAAATTCGAATTGTAGATTTTACCTCAGTGCTACACAACTTGCAGGGGTGGTGTTAGGAGGTCAAATTGCAGCTCTATATTTTTTTCAAATTTACTGCTCTGACAGTGGAGACAGAGGCTGCAGAAGTTCCAAAGGGATAGCCGCATTAGTCTAGTTCAGCAAAACAAACAAGGAGTCCTGTGGCATGTTTAGAGACTAATAAATAAATAAAATAAACACAGAAGTTCTGAGTTAAGGAAACACCAGAGGCTGTTGTATAGGGCCTAGGAGACTTGCCAGCGTCCTCTTGCAGAGGAATAGGTAAAGTCTAGGTAAGGTATACATGTGTGTGTGGCCTTTCATTGTTTTAAGCATTTTCTCCAAAATGCTTTGTTTCTATGGACAAATAAAACATGTTTGTTTGTTTTAACAAGCCTGTATTGGTCACTGAAATCCACTGATCACAAGTTCACAGGGGGAGAGAGTAACTGGTACACAAAATACTGTAGCCCTGAACCAGGCCTGAATATTGAAAAAAAAAAATGTGTGATTCCACCCTGAGAAGTGAAGGCCCAAAACCTAATGAGGGGAGTATACTCAGAAAAACAGGGAAAGGGACAGTGCTGCAGTTGTGACAGAGGTCCACATGAGGCACATTCTGAGCTTGCTTATGCCTGTGTTACCCCATTAACTGCTGAGGTCTTATCATAGCTACCCAAGTAATAGGAGTAAAGTGACAATGAAGAATTTTCCAACAAGCATGCCTAAATCCATATTTAAACATATACATAGAAGTGCTCTGATTTTCTAAGGTGCTGAAATGCACCCAGCTCCCATTAACTTCCAAGGAATTTATGGATTCAGGACCTGTGAACATTGGGTCACTTAAACATGGATTTAGGACTCTAATTTTAGGCACCAAGATTTGACATTTTTTGACTAGCATCCATAGCAACAAGGCAAAAAGGTATCAACCCTGCAGCACATCACGCTGAGTAAATCCAAGAGGCAGCCGTGCTAGAACAAACCTAATCTATATTGAATGCAGACTTCAAGTTCAACTTAAGGTCACTCAAAGATAAGAAGTGAAAACATATAGCACAGGCACATAATGCTGCCCTTACCCTTTCAGTTAATATTCCGATGCTTTGAGGATAATGCCTAGCAGATATGTCTTGATGCATGATTCCTGGATTTTGATTTGCGGAAAGTGCCCTTGAGGGCTCCTGAACAACAGACAGCTAAAAAGGGGAAGATAGTTGCAGAGATGAGATCATTCCATACAGTGCTTTTTGGAAGTTACAATTTAAAAGGGATGAATCTTTACTTTCAGAAGCTCAAATTGTGCATACCATTCCCATTTTTATCCAATTGGGATAACATGTATTTTGCTGTAAAGCCAATTATCTAATAAGAATCTGTTGAAGATTATTTTTAAATTATTAAAAACCCTTTGCTTTCCTTTTTCTTAAATTACCCAGTGTACTGTACTGTGAAGAGCTGGTAAAGCCACAAGATTAATTTCTCCTGGTAAGTCTGGACATGGTGCATTTTAACATAACACTATAAATATGTCTTTGTGCGAAAGCTCAGCTAATACTTCAAAAAAGTGTTTGCAAGTACTCTTTCAAGTGAATTTGTGCATTCTATATAAATAGCAAAACAAACAAGGAATACTGTGGCACTTTTAAAGACTAACTAATTTATTTATTGAATGAGCTTTCGTGGGCACAGTGCCACTTCATCAGATGCATGAAGTGGAAAATGTAGCATGTTAGCTGTAAATATATAGATACAGAGAAAGATGAGTCATAAGGTTAATTCAAACAGATCCAGAGGGATAGACTGCTAGCCCATATCTGCGAAGTAAACAAGCTGTTTTGATTCAAACAATGTGGAAGAGGGAGGCAAGAACTGTAAGCAAGAGCTGAGAATTAATGGTACTTGTAAATCTTATTTGCACAAACACTTGCGACAGTTCTATAAACAAGATCGCTGGTATGAATGATTGCAGAAAGTTAGTTGGCACCAAAGAGTTCGTGTCCATCTTCATATCTCCTTGATTTTCCCATCGCTGCTTTAGAATAGTTTGTTATCAAATACAAAGTTATCATGTGGCTTTGCTGAGCACGCAGATGAGAAATAACAAATAGTCACAAGCTTATTTGAAAAAAAATGAGAGTCCTATGGCACCTTAAAGACTAACAAATTTCTTTGGACATAAAGCTTCATGGGCTCCAACCCACTTCATCAGATCATGAAATGGAAGGAACAGGACTCTCGTTTTTTGCTGTATACAGAATAACATGGCTACCCCTCTGGAACAAGCTTATTTGAAACAACCATGAGTAAAAATAAATATTTCTCTCAAATGCAGAAACTCAGCTGTGTCCTGAAACCTGCATTCTTATTATTTTGAAGCATAATCAGTCTTTAACAGTATTAATCCCCATCAAATTAGTTATTAACATAAAGAATATGAGGTTTGTGAAAGCAACCACTGCCCTGAGTTTTATCGTAAACCTAGACAGCAACTTAACTCCTGAGAGCGGATAGTGACCAATTCTCTAGGTATTTAGAAGCATGATATAAATAAAGCTCAGAGTTTGAGCTTTTAATTGTGGTAACAAACATATTTCCTGCTGTAAATTATTCTTATTGTTCTGTTGACAGATTTTGTTGGCTCATTTCATGCCTGGCTGAAACAATTATAATTAATAACATATTAATAATAGCAGCTGTGGCAGAGTACTCCCCAGCTCGTGCCGCCTAATGTCTGGTCCCCGGGCGTAGTAGGGCCTGTGGCAGGTCAGCCTCCCTGGCAAGTCCTCTTCTCCCTGTCAGGGTCGTGGCTCCACTGCCCTTGTCTCAGTCCTTGTGGAAGGGGAGTTTGCTGCTGCCCCTGCTGCAGCAGCTGAGGCAAGCCTCTCAGGCCTTGCCTAGTCCCCTTCCTCTAACCCTCTCTGATGCCATGCCGCGCCGCGCCGCGCCGCGCCGCGCCGCCCCGCCCCGCCCCGCCCCGCCCCGCCCCGCCAGTCTACTCCAAACTCCCACACTGTGAGCTGGTGGAGTTGGGTCTTTTATAGGGCCAGGAACAGCCCTCAACAGGGCCCAGGTGTCCCTAATTGCCCCACAGCTGTTGCTCCTCTGCCTGTTGGGAACAGTGCCTTCAGCATTCTAGGGCTGACAAACCTGCCTCCTAAAGCCATCTGGCCTGACTTTGCCACATATCTCCCCCCCGCCCCCGCGCTCAACACCACAGGGTTGGGCTACCCGAGTCGAGCAACAATGCATCCTCGAGAGGCCGTCTGCATTGGCGTGTTTGGACCCCGGTCTGTGTTGCACCTGGAAGTGGTAAGGCTGTAGTGACAGGAACCACCGGGTTACTCTAGCATTACAGTCCTTGTTTCGGTGCATCCACTTCAGGGGGGCATGGTCTGTGACGAGGGTAAACTTCCGCCCCAAGAGATAGTACTGTTGATGCCCCTGGCTGTGTTTGGGGTTGCGCACTGGGTAACTCGAAGGGATGGAAGGCCACAGTGTCGATGAAGCCCCTTCGCTCCAGACTCAGACACAGCTGGGACATAACTGACGCCCAACAATCCAAATAACACAGCCTTGATGTTTCCCGGTTGCGGGAACTGATAACCTGTTCCCCATAACGGAATAACAGTGCCAGTTTTAGCTGGTTTTTGCTTGCAATAATAATATAGCCTTGAAAGTTTGGTTTTCGTCCAAGGAGAAGAGAAGGGGGGTAGAATCCTTTACACACACAGACTGGGAAATGCTGACAGCCCAGGTCCAGCTAGTATTCAACTATATAAAAGCAATTGTAACCAAAGGGGGGTTGCGCATGATTTGAGACGTGCCTGTCTCCGTGTGCCTGCTTGAGAACTCAAATAAATCTTAGTGTGTTTCTCCGCCCTGGTGTGTTTATTGGTGCTGCGCACTCCGGGCAACGAACCCACCACTGTTGCTAGGAGCCCCTGCCTGTCTTCAGGTGTCCTACCTGCAACAGTACTGTAGGGTCTCCATGGCCCACTTTATAGCAAGGCATTCTTTCTCTACTACGGCATATCTTTGCTCACGGGGCAGGAGTTTTCGGCTAAGGAACAAAACTGGATGTTCTTCTCCTTCCACTATTTGGGAGAGCACCACCCCTAGTCCAACTTCAGAGGCATCCGTCTGTAAGATAACTCCTTTTCAAAGTCTGGAGCTACCAATATTGGGTCATGACAAAGGGCGGACTTTAAATCCACAAAGGCTTCTTCAGCAGTATCCGACCACTTCACTATGTCTGGCCCCCGGGATTTTATCAAATCTGTTAGTGGGTAGGCCCGTGTGGCGAATGGGGGGATGAACCTTCTATAATAACCAACAATCCTCAGGAACGCCCGTACTTGTTTCTTCTGAATTGGTCAAGGCCAGTCCTGTATAGCCCCTAGTTTGTCAAGCTGGGGTTTCATGACTCCCCTCCCTACGATATATCCTAGGTACTTGGCTTCTGCGAGTCCTATTGTACATTTGGTGGGATTGGCGGTAAGGCCCGCAGCTCTCAGGGTATTCAAGACAGCCTCCACCTTCTCTAGGTGTGTATTCCAATCTCGGCTATGTATCACGATATCGTTGAGGTAAGCAGCAGCATACTCTGTGTGGGGTCGCAGAAGCTTCTCCATGAGATGTTGGAAGGTTGCCGGAGCTCCATGGAGTCCAAAGGGGAGAACGGTGTATTGGTACAGCCCCTCAGGCATAGTGAAGGCAGTTTTTTCTTTGGCTTCCTTAGCCAGAGGAATCTGCCAATAACCTTTTGTGAGGTCAAGAGTGGACAAAAAGTGTGCTTTCCCCAACCGGTCTATTAGCTCATCCATCCTGGGTATGGGGTAGGCATCAAAGCGGGATACCTCATTGAGCTTCCGGAAGTCATTGCAGAACCGCATGCTGCCATCTGGTTTAGGGACCAGAACGATGGGGCTGGACCATTGGTTGTGTGACTCTTTGATGACCCCTAATTCTAGCATCCTTCTTATTTCTGCCTTGATTTCTCGTCTCTTCGCCTCCGGGATCCTATACGGCTTGACGTTTATCTTTACCACCGGCTCAGTGACTATATGGTGGAGGGCTTCATTGGTTCTCCCAGGTACCTCCAAGAACATATCGCGGTTCCGGTCGATCATTTTAATAACCACTGCCCGTTGCATGGGGGTCAAATCGGGGGATATTTTCACTTGTCCCTGTGCCCCCATCTTCTTGGGGTAGGGGTTCTAAGGCCACCATGTACGCACTCCTGTCTTTCCAGGACTTCATCAGATTGATATGGTAAATCTGCTCTGGCTTCCGATGGTCCGGTTGCCGAACCTTATAGTTAACTTCGCCAACCGCCTCTATCACCTCATATGGTCCCTGCCACTTGGCTAGGAGCTTGCTCTCTGCTGTGGGCACCAACACCATCACTCTGTCGCCGGCCTGGAACCTTCGTGCTCTGGTATGGCAATTGTAATAGGTCTGTTGGGCTCCCTGGGCCTTTTCTAGGTGCACTCGCACTATTGGGGTGACCCGGGCAATCCTGTCCCGCATTTGGCTCACATGTTCAATGATGTTTTTCCCCTGGTTGGGCTGCTCCTCCCAGATCTCCCTAGCAATGTCCAGGATGCCTCAGGAGTGATGGCCGTATAATAACTCAAAAGGGGAAAAACCTGTAGATGCCTCGGGTACTTCTCTAATGGCAAACATTAGGTAGGGCAGTAAATTGTCCCAGTCTTTCCCATCATGGCTTACCACCTTTTACACCATGGCCTTTAGTGTCCGGTTGAATCGTCATTGCCGCCAATGACGCCTGGGCCCCAGTAGTTGTTCTACCACTTCCCCTCGGTGTGGACAACTCTGCATAACAAGTCCCTCCGAACCACAAAGTAGGGACCCGGCCCTTTGAATTTTCCCTCCACCAGGGTCCCATTTACCTCTACTACCTCTTTCCTGATGTTATCATATACTGGGTCATTGGCCTGGTCTTGGGCGAAATTCCCAAGGGCGGGCCCTATGTCCTCAACCTCGAGAGGGGTTGCCTCATCTCTGCTACTCGGGGTGTCTCCACTAACGTCCTGGCTGACACCTGGTTCGTCTACAGCCTGCCCTGTCTGCCTTCTGGTGGGGCACGATCATCTCCCCATGAGGGCAGCCTGCTGGTTCTGGGCTAGTATCCGGGTTCCTAACCTTCTGGCAGCCCTCCTTTCTTGACAGGTTTCCCCCTGGTTTTTAGTAACAGAAAATAGGTCCTGGTCGAATTCTGAGAAGGGAATCAGCGGATTGGTGGCTGGGATCTCCCCATCATAGGTGGAGCTACAGCTAGCTGTGAGTTCCTCCATTGGGAGCAGGTGCCTAAATCCCAGGAAGTCCTGACCTATGAGGACTGGATAGGGCAGCTTAGGAACTACCCCGGCTACTACTCTAGAAATATTTCCCTGTATCTCTATCTTAACAGGGATGGTCAGATAGTACTCGACTGTGCCATGTACGCAGGCTACACCTGTGTGTTTGGCACGGGTTAACTGGTCGTAACCCACCAATTTCCCCGAGACTAAGGTTACCGCACTCCCAGAATTTACTAATGTCTGGGTTTCGATGCCATTCATCTTCACTGGCCGGGTGTATCGGTGTGGGGTCTCTGCTACCCCGACGACACAGATGAGGTTGCAGGGGTGGGCGAGTTGGCCGAAGCCACACTGCATGGGCTCCTCAGCATTTGGACACTGGGCTGCGATGTGTCCTAACTCCCCACAGGCGTAGCACCTATACCCTGTCCTCATCAGTCCCTTATTCTTCGGGCTGCGGGGTCTCTGTCCATAGTCCTTTTGTCGGGCTTCCTCAGCCTCCCTCATGGTCCTAGGGCGCTCTTCCGTTCCTCCTCTCATCAGCACGGGTCGGCCTACTGCCTTGGGGGTCTGAGCCTTGGCCCCAGAGTTTGGCCCTCTATCTCGGTGCCCATCTTCCCCAGGCGTCTGGACCATCGCCCTGGGGCTGTCACAGGGCTGTCTCTCGACCAGGTCCACTAGGTCATCGTATGTGGTCGGATCTTGCCGACTAACCCATCCACGTAGTTTCGGTGGCAGCCCCCTAGTTAATCTGTCCAGTACAAGGACCTCAATTAACCGCGCAACACTATGGAGGTCTGGCCGCAACCATTTCTGGGTCAGGTGGGCGAGGTCGAAAAGTTGGGACCTTGGTGCTTGGTCCTCCCGATACTTCCACTCGTGGAACCTTTGGGCCCTCATACCTGCCGTCACCCCAAACCTGGCCAGTATTTTATCCTTCAACTGTGAATTATCAGTGGCAGCTTCAGGTGCCGAGTCATAGAAGGCTTTTTGGGCCTCTCCGGACAAGAACGGAGTGAGTATACTGGCCCAGTGCTCTTGAGGCCAGGCCTCCCGCAGGACTGTTCTTTTGAAGGTGAGCAGGTAAGCCTCTATCTCATCTTCTGCTGTCATTTTCTGGAGATAATAATTGGCCCGTAGGGGGCATCCTCCCTCCCGACCCCGAGTCTGGGTGGTCAGCATTTTCAACTGGTTGACAACCTCCTGCAAAGTGGCTCTGTCTTTGTCTGCCTGGCTGGCCAACAACTGGTTTGTCTCCTGTTGTACTCGTACTGACTCCTGTTAGGCAGCCACCTGAAGCCACAGGGCTTCCTGATGGGCTGTTGTGGCTTGCACCAGGGCTTTCACCAGGTCATCCATTTCCGGTTGACTTACCCCACCCAGTGGTGGTCCTTGACACCGATGTGAGAGAATCCCACTCCTGACACCATGTGTGGCAGAGTACTCCCCAGCTTGTGACACCTAATGTCCGGCCCCCTGGCATAGTAGGGCCCGTGGCAAGTCAGCCTCCTTGGCAAGTCCACATCTCCCTGTCAGGGTCGTGGCTCCACTGCCCTTGTCTCAGTCCTTGTGGAAGGGGAGTTTTCTGCTGCCCCGGCTGCAGCACCTGAGGCAAGCCTCTCAGGCCTTGCCTAGCCACCTTCCCTTCCTCTAACCCTTTCTGATGCTGCGCTGCGCTGCGCTGCGCTGCCCTGCCCTGCCCTGCCCTGCCTCGCCTTGTCTCGCCTCGCCTCGCCAGTCTCCTCCATATTCCCACACTGTGAGCTGGTGGAGTTGGGTCTTTTATAGGGCCAGGAACAGCCCTCAACAGGGCCTAGGTGTCCCTAATTGCCCCACAGCTGTTGCTCCTCTGCCTGTTGGGAACAGTGCCTTCAGCATCCTAGGGCTGACAATCCTGCCTTCATTTCCCCTCCTGTAGAGGAGAGAGGAGGAAGGCTGCACTGCTCCTGTTGCTGCCACCACTGCTGTTACCACCACCACCATCGCTGCTGCTGGGATTGTCCCCACCACTGCCCCTGTTCCTGTGCGGCCTCTCCTCCGGCTGGCCTGTCTCCCTCCCGCCCTCTGCCCTGCGGGGAGGGGGCGAGCGAGCAAGGGAGTGACCTGGCAGAAGACCTCTCCCCACCACCACTGCTACCACCAGAGGAGGAGAGGATTCCTGCCTGCCTGCCTGCCAGCTGGACTCTGCTGCTGCTGCTGCTGTTGTTACCACCACCACCACCACTTTCTGGAGCCTGCTGCTGCTGTACCTGCCTGTATTCATCTGTTGGTGAGGAAGACACCCAAGGAAGACTTTTACTGGTGTGTTTGTGACTGCTGGGGGAGCACTTGGGACCATCTGAAAGCTGTGGAGGGGTGGCTTGTTCGAGACTGAGAAACTTTTGCCATCACTGCTCAGCTGGTGGTGGGGCAGTCCTTACTGCTGCTGCCTGGGGGAAAAGGGGGGAGTGGCGTGGAGCCCTCTCCCCCATATTCCATCTAGCCCTACCCCACCACCAGCATCACCATTGCTGCCATCCATCCGCTACTCCCCCAGCCACCGTTTGCCCACTCCTCACCGCAGGACTGCTGCTAGGCTCCCCTGTCTATTGGACCTTACTGCAGCAGCAGCAGCAGTGGGGACTAGGGCCTCACAGGCAGCTTCCTTCCCTTTCCTCATTGCCTGACTCTCCCCTCTCCCCCTAGCCCCATTTGGCCGGAGGGCTCCCCATTTTTTGCCTTGCCCTCCGGCCGGTTCAGTGTCCCCTCCCACCCGTGCCCTTTCTTCCTGGCTTGTTTCCCTTCCCTGGCCCTTTTAGAGTTTTTGGTTCCTCTACCTGCCCCACCCCAAACTTGGACTGTTTGTTTCATTCCTCCCTGCCCCACCCCCACCCTCCAGCCTCCATTGCTCCCTTGCCCCGCCCTACCCCATCCTGCTTCTGATTCCCACTACTCCCACCTCCTCCCTTTGCTCAGTTGCCCCCTCCTGCCCCCGCTGTCCACCGCCCCCATTCTACCATCCCAGCGCGCCCATGCAGTGTCGGCGCCAGTGAGCCCCAACTGTTTTCATTTTTCGTTGGTTCCCCCACACTGCACCCCCTGATGTGATAGAAATTCAACCCCACCCAGTGCAGCCGGAGGAGCCAGAGTCCCTCTTATCCTATACAAGCCCCTGTGCCCCTTCCCCTTCGGCACCCTCCTCCCCAGCCTGCAGCCTAGCGGGGAGGAGTGGTTCGCCAGCCTGCGTTCCCTCCCCTGCCCTCACTGTTCCCTTTGATCTACCCCCACCCCGGATATGCCCCCCTCCCCTGCCACAGTCTAGTGGGGAGGAGTGGTCCTACACCCTATCCCCTCCCCCCAGTACCCCTTCCTCCACCCCTACCCTAGGTCTCCCACCCCATCTGTCCCCCATCATAGAGACCTCTTCCGCCCCCTCTACCCCTGCTCATCTCCCCGAACCTGCTCCCCTGTCCACCTCTGCGGCCCCCCCCCCCAACCACCGCCGCTGCTTCAACCATCTCTGGTGCCCCTACTAAGGCACCTGCAGCGGCGGGCACGGGAGGGGCCTCCACTGCTGCTGCAGCCTCCTTGGCCGGCCGTAAAAGCCGGGTGAAGAAGGCAACTAAGGGTTCAGCCGTGACCCCGTCATCGGCCGTGGCCCCCTCTTTCCCTGTCATCCCCTCCACCAGCTCTGGGGATCCCTCGGCCCCCAGATCGTACACCCAGGCGGCTGCCACCCCTCCACCCACCGCCGCCATACCATCTGCCCGCACCGCCTCCTCGGGTACCATCTCAGGGAGCCGGGGCCCCTTCTCCACCTTGACCAGGAGGCACGGCGTCCGTTGCCTCCTGGTGGCCGCCTCGCCCCACGTAGAGACCTACGTGCGGGCGATGGCGAGGGTGGTGGGGCCCTCGGCTATCGTGGCGGCCTCCAAAATGTATGGCAAGATTGTATTCTTCTTGTCATCGGAGGCCACCGCACAGGAGGCGGTGGCAAAGGGCCTGGCGGTGGGGGGCATCTACGTCCCCATGGAGCCCCTGGCTGACCTGAGCATACAGGTGGTCCTCACCTCTGTTCTGCCCTTCCTCCCCAACTCTGCCCTGCTTCCCCTTCTCTCCACCCTGGGGAAGCCTCTGTCCACCATAAGCCCTCTCCCGCTGGGCTGCAAGGACCCCGCCCTCCGTCACGTTTTGTCCTTCCGCCGGTAGGTGCAAATCCAGCTGCCGCCGGCGGGAGTGTGTGACAGAGGGGCGCTCGAGGGGTCCTTTTTGGTGCCCCATCAAGGGGCCCACTACAGAATTCATTTTTCTTCGGGGGAGGCTCGGTGCTTCCTCTGCCGGGCCACGGGGCATGTCCGGAGGGATGTCCCCTGGCCCAGCATGGAGAGGGAACAACCGGGCCCCCCGAGGTGTCATTGGGCACCGGCCACACCATCGCTGGTGCCCCTGGCTCCCTGGCCACCAGAGCTGCCCCTCCTCCCCCACTACCACCATCTACGCCGGGCCCCGTTGCCACCCCAATGGGCACGCCTGGGATGGGGCCCATAGAGGAGAGGGCGTTGGCCAGGGAGGCCCCAGCCATGGGAGAGGGCGCACCCCAGGGGGAGGGTTCCCACCCCCCTGTCGTTCCTCCCTCGTCCCTTCCCTCCCAGGAGCCCTCGCTCTCGACTCCCGGCTCTATCCCCGCTGGCCGGCCCTCCCATGCCATCTTGGAGGGCCGGACCCTCGTCAAGGAGAAGCGCAAGAAGGCCCAGGCCCTCCCTGCCTCGTCGGACGGGGAGGAGGCCCCCCGAAAGTCAATACGGGGGGCTAAGGATGCCAACATCAGTGCTGGGCCTTCTGTCGTGCTCCCCGACGAGGTCCAGCGGGAGGTCGTGGCCGAGGGAACGGCTCCAGCAGCTCAGGGGGGCAATATTGCCCCCCCATCGGAGGCCCTTGAACAACCCCTTCCCGGAAAGGCTGCAGATGGAGCTATCCTTGCCCCCCCCCCCACGAGCCCGCCTCGCCACCCACGTCCATCGCCAATGGTGAGGTAGCCTCTGCCGAGGCGGGGGAGGATTTCAGCTCCATCTTTGCGGAGATCGAGGCCCTGGGTCTGACCCTGGTTGCTGCAGGGGAGGACGACCCTCCTCTACCAGCGGGTCTCGATCTGGGCGGCGATTTGTTTTCACTGCCCCCTCTCTCATCCCAGTCCCAGTCCCAGCCCCAACCCCAATCCCAGGCCCTGCCTGCTGTCCCACCTTTCACCCCAGAAACGCCCCCGTGTTGTTCCACCTGCCCGGCTGCGATCGGGGCTTTACCTGCAGCCGCCGAGCCCTTGGAGGCAACGGCTGGCCCCGAGCAGCCGGGCCCTGGGGAGCCAACCCAGGTGGGACAGCCTCCCCTTCCTCCACTTGTTTTCTCCCCCCTGTCCGACACTGAGGCCATGGACACCTCCACGCCCAGCGTCGGTGGGGACCCGTCCCCAGACCCTTTCCCAAAAGCCCCTGTGCCTGTTTGAGGGGAGCCGCACCTCAGTGGTTCAACCACTGGGGACCCTGTCCCTATTCCCGTCCCTACCGCTGTTCCCCACCCCCTTCCTGATCCTACCCCTCCCCCACCTTCCACGACCATCCCTACTCCTTCCTCGGCTCCCACCCTTACTGTTGCCGCCCCAGGGATAGTGTCCTTTCCTTTACGACAAGGCAATTCCCGGGGGGCGGTATTCGTAGCCCCCTCCATTAAAGGGGCTGCCGTTCTCCCTCCACCGCCCCCTCCCCCTGTGCCGGGGGTTCAGCCAGGTGACGCGGTGCTCGCGATATCGGTGCCGCGACGGGTCTCTGCGCCCTGTCTGTCACTTCCGGCTGGCAGCGGGGCCACTGCGGGGACCCGACTGGGGGACGGCCCGGGGCCTTCTGCCCCGGACCCCCTGGCGCTGCGGGATGGGCTGCGTTCATTCCTGGCTGACACTCGTGGGGCCAGGAATCGGGTGCAGCTCGCCCTGCAGCGCTGGGGGGACTTCCATCTCGTCCTCCAGGCTGTGAGGGCCATCCTAAAGGAGGGGAGGGGGACCGGGAGGCAGGACGCCGCGGCCTACCAGGGGGCCCGCGGCTTCCGTGACTCCCTCATGGCTTTTGGGGTGGGTCACGGATTGCTGCGGGGCCCGATGGGGGCCGCGGGCGGTCCTGCCCCTGAGGATCCTCCCCCCCAGCCCTCCCCATGGCCTCAGTCCTCTTTGCCACGTTAAACGCCAGGGGCTGTAGGATGGGTCTCCGCAGGAGTCAACTACGCTCCTTCCTTCGGGAGGGAGGGTACTCTGTGGTTTTCCTGCAGGAGACGCATACGGATCCAGCCGCCAAGGCCAGCTGACGGCTGGAATGGGAGGGCAGCGTGTTTTTTAGTCATCTCTCCGCTCGACAAGGCGGAGTAGCCACCCTGTTCTCCCCCGACCTACAGCCCGAGGTGCTGGGGGTTGCCGAGCTCGTGCCGGGCTGCCTGCTGCACATCCGGGGCTGCATGCAGGGGCTGACATTGAACTTTCTATCGGCAGGCGGCCACCTTCCTCGGCATGCTGGATCCTCAGGAGTGCCTGGTCCTGGGCGGGGACTTTAACCTCACCCTCGAGGAATGGGACCGCACGGGGACCAAGCAGTGCCCAGCCACCGCAGACGTCCTCAGGGAGATCGTAGACCAGCACTCCCTGGTGGACATCTGGCGCGACAACCACCCGGATGATGAGGTCACCTTCACCTTTGTCTGGGTGGGGGAAGATCGGTCGCGCCACTCCCGGTTGGACCGCATTTATATCTCTAGATTCCATCTTGCACGAGCCCACTCCTCCAGCGTACGGCCGGCCCCGTTCACGGATCACCATCTGGTGACCATGAAGGCCTCTCTGTCGGCAGAGAGGCCGGGGCCGGCCTACTGGCATTTCAGCAACAGCCTGCTGGAGGACGTGGGCTTTGTGGCATCCTTCCGGGAGTTCTGGCTGGCCTGGCGGGGGCAGAGGCCCGCCTTTCCCTCGGCGCGGCTTTGGTGGGACGTGGGGAAGGTGCGCGCCCGGCTCTTCTGCCGTGACTACACTCGGGGGGCCAGCCGGAGGAGGGATGCGGTGATAGAGCAACTGGAACGGGAGGTCTTAGAGCTGGAGAGGCGTCTGGCCGCCAGCCCTGAGGATCCGCCCCTCTGTGGAGCGTACCGGGAGAAGCAGGAGGAGCTCCGCGCCCTCGAGGATCTACGGGCCCCGGGAGCCTTTGTTCGATCCCGCCTCCATCTCCTTCGGGAGATGGATCGCGGTTCCCGCTTCTTCTATGCCCTGGAGAAACGGAGGGGGGCCAAAAAGCATGTCACCTGCCTCCTCGCTGAGGATGGCACCCCTCTCACGGATCTGGCGGAGATGCATGGAAGGGCCAGGGCCTTCTACGCCGGCCTCTTCTCCCCGGATCCAACCGAAGCCGCCGCCTGTAGGGTGCTCTGGAATGAACTTCCCACGGTCAGCGAGGGCAACCGAGACCGGCTGGAGCTACCTCTCACTCTGGCCAAGTTCTTGGAAGCCCTCCGTCTCATGCCCACCAACAAATCCCCGGGCATGGATGGGCTGACTGTGGAGTTCTACCGCGTGTTCTGGGACGTCCTCGGCCCGGACCTCACCATCGTCTGGGCCAAGTCCGAAGGAAGCGAGGTGCTCCCCCTGTCTTGCTGGCGGGCAGTCCTTGCCCTGCTGCCCAAGAAGGGGGACCTCCGCGACCTTCGGAACTGGTGTCCCGTCTCGCTCCTCTGCACGGACTATAAAATCGCAGCCAAAGCCATCTCGCTGCGGCTGGGGTCCGTGCTGCAGGACATGATCCATCCCGACCAGACCTACACCATCCCGAGCCGTTCCATCTTCAACAATCTGTACTTGGTCTGGAATCTCTTGGAGCTAGGGTGTAGGGACGGCCTGTCGTTCGCCCTCCTGGCCCTGGACCAGGAGAAGGCATTCGACTGGGTGGACCACGGGTATCTCCTGGGCACCCTGCAGGTGTTCAGCTTCGGACCCCGTTTTGTGGGGTTTCTCCACGTGCTGTACGCCTCTGCAGAGTGTCTGGTCAAGCTCAACTGGACCCTGACCGAATCCGTCAGCTTCGGGCGAGGAGTACGTCAAGGCTGTCCGCTGTCAGGCCAGCTGTACGCTCTGGCCGTGGAGCCCTTCCTCTGTCTCCTCCGGCGGAGGTTGGCGGGGTTGGTGCTCCGTGAGCCAGGGCTGAGGCTGGTCCTGTCGGCATACGCTGACGACGTGCTCCTCGTGGTCCAGGACCCGGGAGACCTGGAGCGGCTGGAGGCTTGCCTGGCCATCTACTTGGCAGTCTCCTCCGCCCGGATCAACTGGGTCAAGAGCTCTGGCCTGGCGGTAGGGGCCGGGTGGCCGGCGAGCTCCCTCCCACACGCGCTTCAAGCCATCTGGTGGAGCGTGGGTCCGCTGCTCTATCTTGGCGTTTACCTTTCTGCCACGCATCCCTCCCCGGATGACAACTGGCGAGGTTTGGAGGACAGGGTGTCTGAGCGGCTGCGGAGATGGACAGGACTGCTGCAGTGCCTCTCCCTTCGTGGGAGGGCACTGGTCGTCAACCAGCTCGTCCTGTCCATGCTCTGGCACTGGCTCAACACCCTGGTCCCGCCCCCAAGTTTCCTGGCCCACCTCCAGAAGACAGTTCTGGAGTTCTTTTGGCCAGGACTGCACTGGGTCTCTGCAGGGATCCTGAGTCTTCCCCTGGAGGAGGGAGGGCAGGGCCTGTGCTGTGTTTACAGCCAGGTCCATGCCTTCCGCCTCCAGGCCCTGCAGAGACTCCTTTATAGTGCAGGTAGTCCGGCGTGGAGCCAACTGGCGTGCACCTTCTTCCGCCGCTACCGAGGGCTCCGATATGACCGGCAGCTCTTTTTTATCAATCCGAGAGGTTTTCCGTGAGACCTCTCCGAGCTGCCGGCCTTCTACCAGGACCTCCTCCTGACCTGGAGGCTTGTTTTGGCCTCCAGGTCCCTTGTGCCTACCGAGGGGGAGGACCTCCTCGTGGAGCCCCTGCTACACAACCCCCATCTTAGTGTGCAGGTGGCGGAGGCCCCCTCTGTGAGGCGGAGGTTGGTCCTGGCAGGCATCACCAAGGTCGGAGACCTCCTGGACTATGCCCGGGGGGACTGGGTGGATCCCCTTGTGCTGGCTGAGCTCATGGGGCTCTCCACCCTTCGAACCCCCCGGCGCCTACTCCAGGAGGTGAAGGCAGCCTTGCCCCCTGCTGCTCGGGATTACCTCGAGCAGGTCCTGCGAGAGGGTGCTCCCCGCCCTCCTCTCAGTCCTGGCCCTCCGGAGCTTTTAATCGGGCCCTGGCCCCGCGAGCCCCCCCGGCCACCCCCGCCCCACGCTCCAAGCCGGCTCCTAGACTTGCAGCCGGCCTCCTTCCGAACCACGCCACGCAAATATCTGTACACGCTCGTGCTCCATACCATCCACTTCCTCTCCCTCGTGTCCCGCCCTGATACAAAGTGGCGGGACCTGATCCCACCTGTGGAGGGCGAGGACCCCCGGTGGGCCAGTCTGTATGCCACCTTTACTCCACGGCCCGCCGGGGATATAAGTTGGCGGCTCCTTCACGGAGCCGTGAGCACGGGCGTGTTTCTGGCGCGGTTCACTCCCCGTCCTGACACCTGCCCTTTTTGCGGTGTGAGGGAGACCCTGGCACATGCCTATCTCGAATGCGCCAGGCTGCAGCCCCTTTTCCGGCTCCTCCAGAACCTCTTATTGAGGTTCTGGCTGCACTTTTCCCTACACCTTCTTTTATATGCACTCCCTATCCGTGGCCCCACAAAGTCGCGGGACCTCCTCGCCAACCTCCTCCTGGCTTATGCCAAAATAGCCATTTATAGAACCAGAGAGAGGAGATTGGCTGAAGGAGGTTCCTGTGACTGTGGGGCCTACTTCCGGTCCCTTGCCCGTTCATGCATCCGAGCGGAGTTCCTCTGGGCAGCGTCCACTGGCTCCCTCAATACTTTCTGGGAGCAGTGGGCGCTGTCTGAGGTTCTCTGCTCGGTGTACCCTTCCGAATCCCTTATTTTGAACCTGTGACCCTCACACCCCTTCCTGTTATTTCATTTGTTGTCCCCCATTCTCAGTTGGTGCTGGGCCTAGTGCCTCTTCCCCTTAGGCTGGGGGAGGGGTTTTAGCAGTGGGTGGGCTTGCGCCCGCCCACTTCCCATCTTTCCAAATAGGATTACCCTCCTAAAGCCATCCAGCCTGACTTTGCCACACAGCCTATCATAACTTTTGTATGACAGCCCAGTTTTCCTCTTTATTTGTATTGTGGTACTGCCTAGGAATCAAAGTCATGGATCCAGGGTCATCCCTGGGAGGGGGACGGCAGGGCCAATTGGCCTGTGGGGGCCCCTGACCCCTCCCCAGGGCCAGCCTCCATGCTCCTACCCTGCCCCTGGGCTGCCTAGTCTGTTCCCAGGGACAGGGCGAGCTGGGGCTGACGTGTGCTGTACAGAGTCTGGCACAGTTTTCCAGGGCCCATTGACTTGGAGGACTGCACCAGAAGCCACACTGCATGCCAGTCATCCCCGGGGGGCCCAGCAAAGCATGGGCCCAGGGCAGTTGCCCTGGCTGTCCCCCTCCCAAGGACAGCCCTTCACGGACCAGGATCTCCATGAGTGAGACACTGTACAAACGTAGAACAAATAGAAGATCCTTGCCCCTAAAGAGCTAATAATTTTACTGAAGTTGCTAGTATACACAGACAAATCCATAGCTACCATTATCATAGAATCATAGAATCATAGAATAATAGGGTTGGAAGGGACCTCACAAGGTCATCTAGTCCAACCCCCTGCTAAAAAGAAGGACCTCTCCCCCTAATGTATCAAATAAATTATCAAATATAGAGGCATATTAACTTTGGGTTCTGGGACAGCATTCACCTATTTTGAAGTAGAAGGGAATGTCCAGGAAGAAAAATGGTAGTTAATCTATATGGATAATGTTGTCACAAGAGCAAATGGGTATAAACTGGCCATGAATAAATTTAGGGTGGAAATTAAAGAAGGTGTCTAAGCATCAGAGGAATGAGGTTCCGGAATAGCCTCACAGTAGGAGTTGTGGGGGAAGCAACTTAGTTTTAAGAGAGAAATTCTTAAATTTATGAGTGCAATTATGTAAGAGTGTTTTGTTGTGGTGGGTGTCCCTTCTGGTTCATGTCTCACCTTCCTAAAATTTCATGCTTCATGGCTTCATCTGGTTACCATAGAAGTCAGGGAGGGAATATTTTAATCCTCAGGCACCCTAGGTTTTGGGGTTGGGTTGGGCTTTGGTTGACTATTTTTTGATCCTTCCTCAGGAGCTTCTGATGGCTGCAGCTTTAGTTGGTACATTGGATGGGCACAGGCTTGCGATCTCCATTTGTACCAAACATTCTCTTTAACAAGTGCTTGGTTGGCTGATTCTTGCTCATATGCTCAAGGTGTGACTCATGGCCATATATAGAAGGAAGGAATTTCCCCCCAAGTCAGATGTGCAGAGACTATGGGTTTTTTGCTTTTTCCTGCAGTGTGGGTGTAGATCACTTGCTAGGATTTTCTGGGCATATCTCACTTGATCAGTTCCTTGCATAGGATCTCAGTGCCTCCTATTCTCTGCCTATAGTGCATAATAGTGTAGTCTGCTGTGGACTGCAATACTTTGGTCGCATTCTGATAGTTGGGTTTAGTGTATAGATTCCTGGTTTTGTTGGTAGCCTGTGATACACAGGAGCTCAGACTAGATGATCTAATGGTCCTTTCTGGTATCAAACGCTATGAGTCCATAAGAAAAAAATTAAGAACCAGATCCCGAGGTTTGGGAAGGAGGCTTAGGTGGCTTCATGAATCCTTTCAGAGTTCCCCCAACCCCCACAATATTTTCCAACTAGCATGCACTAGCTAATGGTTCCCAAAGAACTTCTCCACTTGCTGAGCAAACCTTCTGGGTCTCTCAAACTTTCTTCCTGCCACTGGCTAAGACTAGACTACCCCATTTTTTAGGGAATCAGGAACAGGTATGCCAACCAGGTGCCCTTCACTACTGTCTTAAGGCTACTTTACGTCCACCTTGTGTTGCTGCAATGTCTCTGAAGAGACTAAAATCCTGAAGAACTGGCTTTGTGTGTATCAAAAAGCAGTAGACACACAGGTCCCAGTGCATTCATTGGGAGTTTTGAGTTTGGCTGCATGGGAAGGAAGTGTTAGGCTTGTTATGTTCAAATCATAGTGGCACTTTTTTGATAGGCACTAATACAGAATAGATGGCATTGCATTATGTTATGCTGCTTAAGAAACAAAGCATTTTATACATAGACATGTCTAACTGATATTGCATTAGCCTTCAAAATAAGGTGAGACTTGACCTTTATGTATGTGAATTAAAAACAAATAAAACACAGCCCCTCACCCTTGATGGCAGGTTAAAAAGTAACTAGTGGGGTTGTTTGTTTGTTGCATCCTGAACTCTGTCATTTCAGTTGATGCTCATATATAAGCCTAGTTGCATGACAGAGTAACTGTTAGGCACCCTAATCATGAAGAATGTGACATGAATGGAAAGCTGCTGAAATATTTCTTGTGGTAGGTATTTTGCAGTGCAGTACAATTCAAAGACTTTAAAACACTACTCCCTGCAGTTGTAGGGAACCTGACATAAAATATTTTCAATGTTTTATTTCATTTGCCAGGCTAATCCATTTAACCAGTGAGTCATATGCAACTGTCTGTAGCTATGGTAATACAATGCTGATGTGTATTTCTCAGGATATACAGAATCATTTACACAAGACTGAAAAAGAACCTTCATGTTTTTCTGCTTTGCTGTTTTCCCTCCTCTGCCATCCATTGGCTTACAACCATTTTTCTCGATAGTGGTTCTTGCCATTCATTATTATAGCCCTGTAATTAATAATATAGAGTTTCATGTTGCTAATTGTCCAACAGTCCCTTGTGGTGCAAAGGATGTCAAGAGAGGTATGAAGCATCTTCAGTACAATGGGATTAGAAGACTCTTTGTATTTCTTTGGAAATTCTCAGCCACCTTTAAGGCTGCTTTCTTTGAATGTCTGAAGTCCCATCAAGTCCCATCAAGATCTATATTGCCTAACAGATTTTAAACAATTCTCTATAGAGTCGGTGAACTTTCACAGACATGTAATTAATGACAGAAATGTAATTAATAAAAGAGTAAATTAATCAAATGTGCAATAATTAAGCATTTATTGTTATAGGGACAAATCCAGTCCCATCCTTCACAGCTGCAAAGGGCTCATTTTCAGTGAATATATTGCAGTTATGTAACTGAAGGTTGGAGATGGCTCTGGTTGGAAGGCTACTTCAGTCATTGGGCCATTATGGTGTCTAGAGAGCAACCTTGTAACCATTCCATAGTCCACAGATAAGATGTGGACTCTGCACATCTTTTTAGCATCTTGATCAACTATTATGGGACAATGGGATCTGGATTTTAAACTTAATGCCTGTAGTGTGAAGGTTGCATAGGTGAATCCAGCACCTTACAGTCTCTGTTACACCCTGTATTTGAGTAGGATCTCTGAAAGGCATTGACAGGCCTGGCATCACAGAGCTGTTCTTTCCCAGGCAATAGACTGGTTAAATGGAGATAATGATATAAGCTCTCAGCAGTAATGTAAGGATGCCTAGTTAAAAATCAGCTAGCAAACAATTGTTAGAAAGTTGGGGCATACCAAGGTTAGTCTTTAAAAGAGCCAATTCGAAACTACAGAAGTGCAGAGTTCAGGCACCCCAGGTCCTGTATCCTGTCACCACACATATCCTACGTAAAACATAGGTCTATGTCTATGGTAAGTAAGGATGGGTGATCCAGATTTGAATAGCTATTCCTGTCAATCACAGGTGTATTATTCAAAATTCTTATCCATGCAAATGTAGTAGATTGTATTCAGATATGCAATCTCCTTTATTTTCTATGTAAAATAGTTATAGTTTTTATCTTGATACCTGAAATATGTAAGGTAGGTTATTATAGATTTGCAGCTGGGATCTGTAAACCCATTAGGGTGAAGGTACTCATAGAGTCAACAGTTACAACCAAATGTCCATTAAACATTGGACAGTAGATAAAGAGGTTGGTTGAGACAGGGGTTAGTAAATGACCTGCCCATGAAGTCCCAGGAAAAACACCCAATGTCCATAATAATGTCTTTTCCTCCATCTTTGATTATCCTGTTTTAATAGTTAAATAAGTTACTATTTTTTACAGATTATTTTTATTATTTTGCAGAAAGCCATACATAGGACTAGCGAGAATAGCTTCATTTTGCTGAGAGACAGAGCTGGATTCAGTTTTTCATATGTAAGATTCTGTTATTGGATTTCTAATCTAATTCCCTGCTTTCACCGCATACAAAGGGTTTTTGAAAACTGTGGATGCACAGTTATCTCCCTTTATTGTTTTGAAGGACTTGGGTCTATGAAACTGTCTACAGTTCTTTACTTGCTTTTAATGAGTTTCCCACTGAAGACTCAATTCTGCAAGGTGCTCGAAGCCTCCTCAGAAGTGCTGAGCACATTTACGTCTCAAAAAAACAAATGAAATTTGAAGGTATTTGGTGACACATAGTACCATGCAGGATCAAACCCTTAAAGGCTTATGGGATTTCAAATTTAAATGGGATATATTTGTGAAAAAAATAATATGCAGTCTGCATGCCTTATTTTAAAAGGGTTGTGTCATGACAGATAATGCCAAGCATTGTAATACATCAACATATAAAATAGCATTGCCTATTTTTTTTTTACCTTGATCTATCATAGAAAAAGTTCAGGCCCATATTCAGCTCCACTCGCTCTTACTGACCAGTATCTGCATTGACTTCAATTGGAATCAGACACTACTCAGTCTCAGTAAATTTGACAAAGTAATGCATTGCAATAATATTTTATGATGCATTCAAAAATACAAATTTTCTCAAGATATTTTGTTACCAAGAAAAGGATGAAATATTAAACAATTATTTCAGATCAAGTTTCCAGTTGCTTTATTAGCATTAAGTAGATACCTTCTTTACAACTACTGCAGTTGAGTTCAATGGGAGTACCCACATGAGTACCCATTTGCTAATAGGAGTTGACAGTCTAGACCTAAATGAATAGCAGCCTAAGAAGCATGGAAATAAATGTAACACAGAATTAAAATGGGCTGTAACTGTATTCATATAAAGGGGTGATAGTATATTATTATTTATTTATTGAGGAGTTGTCTGGAACAATAACCAAAAAAATAAATGTCCAAAAAATAAATGACCTCTTGTCAGCCAATTTATGAGTTGGCAACCCTGTGGATAGATTCAGATTTTATCTTCTCACTGTATCAGTGAGGATTCCTTTGGAATGGTGGATATCAAAGGATGTCATCTGTAGAATAAAGATTTAGGATAGGGTTGGAGACATGGCTTTTTTGTGCAAATGAAGCGTGCTGCAGTTGCCCTTGGCTCTTCAGTGAGGAAAGAACTGAAGTTTGAGTTTGTGTAGGTGGCACAATTATAATGACTGCTTACTACAGACCATACTAAGTATGTGGATGAGAAGAGCTGGTGGGAATTTTTATCACCATTTTGGGTGGGGTGGGGGGGGAAATGCTCTTTTCATCTAAACGGAATCCTTTAGAAAACCATGTAGATTTTGACAAATTCCCATGGGGAAAATATGCAAACAAACATTTTTAGAGCATCTTGGAATGTTGAAATTTTGTTTCAGAATGATCAAATTCAAAGTGATATTTCAACATTCTGAAACAAAATATTGACATTCAAAAATAAAAAAAAATTGAAACCAATTTTCAGGGGAATTCCTGTTTCATATGAAATTTCAGAAAATATTTGTTTTCAATTCTATTTGGAATGAAAATAAATTTTGAACTATTAAAATTTCCCACAAAATGGAAATTCAGAGTGTTATTACCTTGTTTGAAGACTAAGAGAGCATTTGCACCACACTGTCAGAAAATGTGAGTTGTGTAGGCACAAGTCTGTTTCATGAATTTTGATGGAGTGTTCATGGATATTTAGGTTTAGATTTAAAGTTCTACGCACACCTTACATCATTAATTTGCTTTTAAATATATAAGGGAACAATTTGATCTATAGGCATTATGATAAATGCTTTGGCAGTTTTTATTGTAATTGTAAATTCAATCAAAAATATTTAATATTAATTGCTGAATATAATTTTCTTTTTCTTCTTGGTGGAATCAACAACACAGTTCTCCTTAATGTTGTAGGCCTTTGTAGTTTCTCCTTAGTATTTTGGACAATTCAGCTTTTCTAATCTCTCTTTTTTATGAGAGTCTTAAAGATTTGGAGGTCTGATTATCCTTTATTTGTATTTTTTCCAATAGTTTGAACTTGTATTTCTTGTCCTATAGAATAAACTAAATGCCGTTCTGAAATGGTATTCTGTATCTGCGCTCACATCTAGGGTTATTTGACAATTTCCTGTCAAAACTGTTTTTCAGCAGAAATATGGGTTTTCAGCTAAACATTTTTTTTTTGAGAAAAGTGTACGTTTTTCTCAGAAAGCCAAAGTTTTTTTAAAAAGTAAAACAAACCAACAAAATCCTCCCAAAACCTAGAAGAAAAAGCATAGTTTTTGACTTTAAGATACATTTTAGGGACAAAACCTTTAGGGGCTCATGTGAATTGTAGTTTGGGTGCCTCATACCTCTATTCTCCTCTATGGATGTGGTTCCCCAGTTGGACTACATTAATCATGATGCATCATGATTAGGAACTCCCATGATGCAACATAGTGTCCCAGAAATAGGGAAGACTATGGTGCATAATGTGAAATGTTCTGAAGCAAGGAGAACGTGGGGCATGAGGGACTGCAGGCGGATGGCTGCATGTGATCCACCAGACGGGCACCTCATGTTGATGGTACTGGGGAATTTGCTCAAGTGGCTCCCCTGTTTGGAGGTTGGTAGTCTATCTCTCTATGGACTCTAGTCCTGAGTCTTGTTCTAGGATCTCAGCCCTCCGGCTGAGTCCTCTTAGTTCCCCCCATCTGGGGTAAAGTCCGGTTCAGGCCAGCCCACTTTGAGTGCCCAGTGCCTTAAGACATAATAAGGGGAATTTGAAAAACAGGAAAAAACAAAGACACATCAAGAGAATGGTCAAGGTTTTGAAAATTTAGGCTTTTATCCCATGAGCAAAACTGCATGTCCCATTCTGCATAAAGGGAGAATGTCAATAGCAGAACTAGGCTGCTTGAGATGTATTAATTGCAAGTGTTATGATTCAGTGAAATGAAACGTCAGCTGTGGTTGAATTATACACAGTAGTAAGAGCTATTAGCTGATACTATTATACTATAACAGTAACCAAAAATCTTTCTAAGTTCCATTTTGTAGTGATGCTATTGGTTTTTTATGACTGTGTGCAGAATTTATCAAGTTAAGACAAAATTCTCTTCTTTATCCATAGAACACCTGGCTTTATCGTACTGTTAAAAGATTCATTAAACCACTCTGACAATGCTTCAGAGCAACAGTACTTAGGAGTCTTGTGTTTTTTTCTGTATAGTTCTATATGAATAGGATAAATTAATTCATGTTATCTAACCCTGAATTTCTATGAGACAGTTTTTCAGAACTATAGATACATTGAACCACACATTTCACAAGGTTAGTGAAGCCTACAATAAATGTTTTTTAAATAAAAGGATCATATCATCATTACAGTATACTGGCTGCTCAATCTTATCTCTAACAGATATATAGTTCTTTACGGTCAGATCTCACAGCATAATTACATAGGTAACTTAATGCGTTGATTTTGTGTTGACGAAGAATCAGGCAAAATCACCAAAATTCAATACAGCAGCATTGGATAGCTACAAATGGTTACTATATAAATAGAAAATGACAGAGTCAAGGTTTAAAAAACTAATAGCTTTACTTTTTACAAATATTCTTCCCTTTAAAGTTATATTCTACATATGAAACAAAATAATTGGATTATTAAGTTTAACTAGAGATAAAGTACCAATGGGGGTAGCTGTGTTAGTCTAGTTCAGCAAAAGAAACGAAAGGAGTCTTGTGGCACTTTTAAAGACTAACAAATTTATTTATCACATGAGCTTTCATGGGAGAAAATCCCATTTCGTCAGAGGCTTTGTAGTTCCCCATCTTCAAAGCATCTGACGAAGGATTTTCTTCCACAAAAGCTCATGCAATAAATATTTTTTTTTTAGTCTTTAAAAGTGCCATAAGACTCCTTGTTTGTTTTAGAGATAAAGTAGTGAGTAAATAGAGGATGGGATTGCTTTAAACAGTTTGTGAGTCCTCTAGTATTGCTCAGTGTTTTATGTTTTAGAAACTTCAGAAACCAGCCACAGCAGCAATATGTTTGGCTTTGCATGTTTGTGTATATTTAGCCATTCCTGTGTGATTTCTTCATATTCATTTGGTGTGTAAACAGCAAAAAAAAAACATATTGCAAGACCAAGAGACAGGGACTAGACAATACCCCTGTTTTATATGAACTAATGTCCGTGCTCTTGAACAGTACACTTTTGGGAAGAAGAGCATGCTCTTTAGCTTTTCCATTGCCCTTGGACACCAGACTCCTGTCCAAGAATACTAGACCAGGATCCCTAAGGGAATGTCCACACTGGAGGCTTAGGTCGACTAAAGAAGGTTAAGCTGACCTACAGACTCCTGCGTCCACACTGGGCTTTTATTAAGTCGACTTAAGTGCTTCCTTAAGTTGACATAACACCACCTCTTCAGATTGACCTAAGGCTTAAATCGACCTTATTAAGTTAACTTAATCCTGTATAATCGGGGTCGAGGGGGGTAGCCCTTAAGTTGACCTAATTGGCCTCTAGGCCCCCTCACAGAGTTCCTGGCCACTCCTCCATTGACCTAGCACCTGCCAGTGTGGAGGCAGGGCTATGGAGTCTCTAGGTCAACTTAACAAGGTCGAGTTTAGGTCAACTTACAGTCAACCTTGGTTAAGTCGACTTAATGGAGCCTCAAGTATAGATGTACCCTAAGAGTCCAGCATCTTCACAATTACTTTAAACATGTCTACACAAAATGGTCCATATCTGTATGGTTCTAAGTTTGGATTTAGAACAGACAAAGCAATGGTTGGTGCAAATTAAGCATTCATATAGCTTATCAATAATAAAATATAAAATATCCACCTTGGGTATGTCTACACTTGCATCTTAAGTTGATTTAACAATGCTTAAGTCAACCTACAGAACGCTGCGTCCACACTGGGCGCTTCCTTAAGTTGACTTAAGTGCTTCCTTAAATAGACTTAATAACTCCACCTCTGAAGGTCGACTTAATGCCTAAGTCGACCCTATTAAGTCGACTTAAAGCCAGTGTGGATGCCCTAAGTGACCTAATTGACCTCCAGGCCAGGGGCTGGGCTGAGGAGAAGGAGAGCCGTGGTCGGGGGATTGGGCAGGGGCTCTCCCTTCTCCCTGCCTGATCTCCCTAGCCCCGGGTCTCCCTTCTTCCCTGCCCAATTCCCCAGCCGCGGCTCTCCTCCATTGACTTAGCACCTGCCAGAGTGGACAAGGGCAGTCAACTTACGTTTCCGGTGTGGCTGCTCTAAGTCGACTTAACTTAACCAGTGTAAACATAGCCCTTGTGTCTCTGGGCTATGAGCTGTCCTCAGCACTGATCATATGCCATTGTTGGTGTATGTGTTTCTTGATGAAATGATGGAATTGCTTGAATGGCTCACCTACTCTGTTTTGAGAAACATCATGCCTTCAGTTCAACACAACTATGAAACCATTAATAGATTCTCTTAAAATAAGATACATGAAGTAATTGTTAAATGCTAAGTCTGTTCCATACAGAACCCAAAAGTATACTACCGTGGCCAATTGTTCTCTATGGAGAGACAAAAATGTGCCTGGTGATGTTCTGCTGTTTTGAGGGAACAGAAGATTCTTCTGAATTGAGTGTTCCAAGTATTTCTTAATACATGTATATGTTAACACAATAAGTTAAGATGGGCCATCTGTTAAGTTTGGCACCAGAAATGTAGTCTAAGGTGGCACGTGGGTGAAGAGAGGTGGAATCCCACTGAGCACTGTGTGTGAAGGGTTTCCAGGCTGAGGATTCATATTTTATATATATAGAGAGAGCAAAATCACTGTTTTCTACATGTAGGATTCAGACCATGCCTCAAGATTCATGTCTTCTGTGAGGTGCAGCACTGAGGATGTAAAGAAAAATAAGTAAAAAAAGAAACCCAAAATATTTTTTAAAAGAAATAGCAGAACCATCAAGAGTTGAGTAATCACAAATCAACATGCAAATTCATTGTTCAACTTTCATCCTCCCTGTTCTGTATTCCCTGTCATCAATCCCACTGTTTAATGCTCTGACACATTACATCATGTCTTAAATTAGATTGTAAGGTTCTTGGGCCAGGAGCTTTATTCTTTATATTTCATGCATGTGTAACAGTGGAGAGGCGTTCAGAATAAGAGCAATAAAGAGAGGCAGAGGCAATCTAGAGGCCAAATTATGCTTTATCTCAAGCAGTTGGGGGCAAAGTAGAAATCATTTAAGGGGGGAATAATCATAAGTAAATTATTTTTAGTAGGAACTACTATAAGGCTTACACCAGAAACTATTGTCATCTATTACCGTTATCTACTGTATATTAACTACTATTATCTTAATTAAACTCAGTTTATAGTTTACAATTTGCATTTGTGAAATTACAGGATTTTGAATTACAAAATACAAAACATCAGAACATAAATCCCACAGTTACACTTTTCCTTTTCAATTTTTCAGTTTTCGGTTTCTGTAATCCCAGAGTCTGGAGACAAAGTTCTTAGGATGCATAGTTCCAGCTTCTATAAAGTCATGATGATTTGTTGGTCTCTTGATTGAATAATTATCCCCCTGCTCCTTCCTGGTTTATAGCCCCTTTGTTTATGATAATTTCTCTGTTCTTGTCACTTCACCTTGTATATCTCGAGATGTTCTGTTCTGTTTTAGAGGCTTTTTCTTTCTTTCTTTCTTTCTTTCTTTCTTTCTTTCTTTCTTTCTTTCTTTCTTTCTT
>ML686135.1:1704446-1736857 GCA_007922175.1 Pelusios castaneus | reverse complement strand
TTTCTTTCTTTCTTTCTTTCTTTCTTTCTTTCTTTCTTTCTTTCTTTCTAACAAAGTCTTTTATAAAGAAAAACTATTGCAGAGTCTAGTAAGAGTGCATATGGTTTTGTTTCCTGACTTACAATTGAATTTTATAGTATGAGACATTGAGTCAAATATAGAGAAGAATCTCAATAATAAAAAGTCCCTATATTTCATGATTTGGACATTCATCTTCATTCAACATCTCTTTTTTCCTATGCTATGCCATCCTTAAGGCTGGGTAGGATTGAGGTCCTGAGAAGACTCCATCCACATCTATTTTGAGCCACCTATGGACCTTGTTGTGAGTTGTCTGGATGGCTTTATATATCATATGATACTACTGTCTCCCTGGAATACTCTGGCCTCTCACCAGGCATTCTTCTACAAAGAACAATGTTCGGCAATCACCATGGGCAACATGGCCAAACCATTGTAGCTGGCTCTTTTGGATGCATATAGTCATGCACTACACTTTCAGACTTCCATGGATGACATCATTTCTAAGTCTATCTAGTCTTGTCATGCTTAAGATATAGAACAGACACCTCATTTCAGGTGTTAGCAGCTTTTGCTCTTGATCCTTAGTCTCTACCCAGGTTACACAACCCTAAGGGAACATGAGCATGAGCAATATTTTTTATCTGGTTTTAGCTATTCGGGACACTGATTTAAGGTTCCAAAAGCTTTTATTCAGGCACACAAGTATCTTGCCATCAGTAACTATCTACTTGTCCAAGTTATGTCCATAGCAGTTATCAGGTGTTATAATGAAATCCAAGTAATAAAAGCTGTCTACTTGTCCAATGTCTACATTGTTAATGACTTGTCTGGCCTGTTTCTGACTTTGTATGGTACCATGAGTTTGGCTTTTTCTTCATTCAGATTTAATCCCCATTCTCTGGCTGTTATGCACAGGTAAATTGCTGCTTCTTGATTGCATTCTGCTACAGGTATTATCATTATGATTAGGGCTGTCAAACGATTAAGGGAAGTTGCAATTAATCACACTGTTAAAGAATAATAAAATACAAATTTAAATGTATTATAAATATTTTGGATGTTTTTCTTCATTTTCAATATATTGATTTCAGTTACAACAAACAATGCAAAGAGTAGTGCTCACTTTACATTATTATTTTTTTTTACAAAGTTTGCACTATAATAAAGACAAACCAAAAAATAGTAATTTTAATTCACCTCATACAAGTAGTGTAGTTAATATCTTTATTGTGAAAGTGTAATTTACAAATATAGGGTTTGGGGGATTTTTTATATAACTGAGTCAAAAGCAAAACAATGTAAAACTTTAGCGGGGCATACAGATTTTAACGTACCTGGCATTGCAACATCAGCTACAAAAGGGGTGTCAAACTCATTTGCTATGGCGGGCCAAATTTGACTTAAATATACTTCAAATGGGCTGTACATACCATGAATCAATATATCAGAGCATTCTCGCGGCATCACAGAGTGCTGTGTATGTGAGACTGCTCTCCAAGATCTCTCTCTCTCTCTCTCTCTCTGGCTATGTCTACACTGGGTAATTTAAGTCGACTTTAACTAAGTCGACTTAACTAAGTCGACTTAAATTCGGCTTAGTTAAGCCGACTTAGTGTGTCCACACTGAAAATTAAAGTCGACTTAAAGGGGAACTTACAAAGTTGACCTAGAGCATCCACACTGGACGCTCTAGGTCGACTTTCTGGGGCTAGGGGGACCTAGGGCAGGTCCACAGGGGCAGAGGGCACCCCTTGCCCAATGCCAGGGGGTGCAGCCTTTGCCCCATTGTACCTAGGAACAATGGGGCAAAGGGGGACAGGGACCCTGGCAGGGAGGGCATTGGTGTAGCCCTGGGAGTCGACTTAAGCCTTAGGTCTAGTGGAAAGGAGGTTTAATAAGGTCAACTTAATTTTCATTAAGTCAACTTTATTTTCCTTAAGTCGATTTAAGCAAGCTGCTTAAGTCGACTTAAGAAAACTGTTGTGTAGATGCAGGGTAAATTAAGTCGACTTAAGCAAGCTTAAGTCGACTTAATTTACCAGTGTAGATGCAGCCCCTGTTAGGGGAAGAGTGTGGTCCTGCCAAGTGCAGTCACGGGCTGGATGGAAGAGATTCGCAGGCCATGTTTGGCCCATAGGCTGCATGTTTGATACCCCTGAGCTACAATAGTACCATGCAAATTCCTGTTCTCACTTACAGATGACATTATAAATAATAAGCAGGCAGCATTATCACCCACAAATATAAACAAACTTGTTTGTCTTAGTGATTGGTTGAACGAAAAATAGAACTGTGTTGACTTGTATGAGATGAACTGAAAATACTATTTGTTTTATTTTTTTATCTTCAAAATACTTGTAATTTATGTTTTAATTTAAATTGATATTTTATTATTATTTGACAGTGCAATTGAAACTGTGATTAATCACGGCTATTTTTATCTAGTTAATTTGTTTTGCATTAATCCCATGCATTCACTATGATTGACAGCCCTAATTATGATTATTGTCTGCAAAGTCAAAGTGATGAATAATTTGCCCCAATATCATGTAGCCTTCTTCCCTGTTACTAAAAGAGTTGGACAAGATGTGTTTTAAGTATAGACAAAAAGGATTGGACAGAGTAAGCATCCCTGTTTGACTCCAGTTTTCACTTCAAATCACCCTGTCAGCTCTCCATTGACCCTTTCTGTATGTCAAGCTGTGCTATACAGACTCTGGAGTATTTGAATCAGCATGCTGCTAAAAGCACACCACCAGAGTACTTTCTGCAGTGTCTTTCAATTAACGTATTTAGATGCTTTCTTAAAGTCAACAAATGTGCAAAACAGGTTTGTTGATCTCTGTCTCTTTGGGATTCAACAAATAGCAAATATCTGATTGGCAATGGAACATTCAAGTATAAAGCTAGTTTATGAACATAGGGATTTCCTCTGATCTTCCTTTCAATCACCCATAAAACACTTTACAGAATACCTTGCTAGGAATGCTTACAGAACTTATCATCCATAGTCATTGTAATCTATCAGGTCACCTTTCTTAAAAAGTGGTACAATGGTTCAGCATTGTTAGTCTTCAGGGGCTTCACCCTTCATCTAAATAAGTAACTTGGAAGGCACACAGGACCAGCCTCTTATACCAATTTGTAACACTTCAGGTGAAATACCATGTGGACCACGTACTTTGTGGTTTTTCGGGGAACTTATTGTGAGTTCAATTTCTACTTCTAATATGCGTTCCTCTTTAGGGTTGCCTTCGCAGTTAATGGTCTCAAGAAAAATATGATTTCCCTCATTTGATCTTAATCTACTAGCTGACCTGTTTCAGGTATTAGCTTCCTTAATAGTAAACTAATTTTCATCTTGCATTGCATTTTTTAAAAGTTTTTTTTTTCAATCTCTTCACTTTTTCATGCTAGCCATTCTTTTTCATTCCTTGTTAAGTTGTCTGTATTTGTTTTATTACTCAGGGCAATTTTCAGCTTCCAGGTCCTTTTTTTCTATTTGATAAATTTTCCATCTCCAATGTCATTGTCTTTTCATTTTTTGATGCAAAATCATCCTTAAAACTTTCTCATTGATGGCATAATTAAAATACAAAATGATCTGGACAAACTGAAGAAATGGTCTGAAGTAAATAGGATGAAATTCAATAAGGATAAATGCAAAGTACTCCATTTAGGAAAGAATAATTGGCTGCACACATACAAAATGGGAAATGGCTGCCTAGGAAGGAGTATTACAGAAAGGAATCTGGAGATCATAGTGGATCATGAGGTAAATTTGTGTCAACAGTGTAACACTGTTGCAAAACAAGCAAACATCATTCTTGGATGTATTAGCAGACGTATTGTAACCCAGACATGAGAAATAATTATTTCTCTATACTCTGCACTGATTAGACTTTAACTGGAGTATTGTGTCTGGTTCTGGGGCCCACATTTCAGGAAAGATGTGGACAAATTGAATAAAGTCCAGAGAAGCACAACAAAAATTATTGAAGGTCTAGAAAACATGACCTATGAGGGAAAATTGAAAAAAAAAAGTATTTGTTTAGTCTGGAGAAAAGAAGATGAAGACTGGAGATAACAGTTTTCAGGTACATAAAATCCAGAGGGTTAGTACATAAGTACATAAAAGATCATTACAAGGAAGGAGAAAAATAATTCTTGATAACTTTTGAAGATAGGATAGGCTTAAATTGCAGCAAGGACAGTTTAGATTGGATATTAGGAAAATCTTCCTAACAGGCAATGCAGTTAAGCGCTATAATAAATTGCCTGGATGGGCTGTAAAATCTCTATCATTGGAGATTTTTAAGAGCAAGTTAGACAAACACTTGTCAGAGATGGTCTAGATAATACTTTGTCCTACTTAAGTGCAGGGGACTGGAATAGATGACCTCTTGAGGTCCCTTCCACTCCTATGATTCTATAAATATTATATTTTTTCTCTGTCCAGAATTGTTCCACTGTTGTGTCCTCTAAATCTAAGAGAGCCACTGATGGTATTCTGAAAGGTCACAATAAGATATATTTTTCAAAACTTGAACATAATAAATTTTCTTGTTGCCATTTGCAAATTTTGAAGTGTTCAGTCTGATTCTGACTATAGTGGTCATTGTATGATGGTCAGAGGTTGTGTCTAGGCATCTGTAGACCTATAGTATAGAATGCTGGGACATTGTATACTGTCCTCTCTAAAAAACAGAAAACTTGTTCAGTAATTAAAATAACTAACTCTTATTGTGGGCAAATTTAGCAGTTTCTAACAGTAACTGTCAAGCTTTAGGTTCCTTAGTGGTTTCCTTAATAATCCTCTGGGGTATATCTACAAACTTTCTTTGTGCTTTAGCACAGGTCAGTATTACTTATCCTACAATCAGAGACCATGTCATAACAGCTATTATAGCATTGTATTGCCTAATAGTTACATCGGACTCGTTGGCCATGTCTATTTTTTTTGGCAATGGGATTTCTGGTCAGGTTATATGACTTGATAACCAGAAGTGTGGAATTGTTTACTTGGTATTTGTAACTGTACACATCTGGACAATTTAACAGCTAAGAGACTATATTTCCTCCACTCATGGATTGAATTCTCATGCCAGACCTTTTCCCAGAAATGTGACTACATATAACAGTAAGTCATAAGGGCCTCCTGTTGCCAAGATGAACCTCTTGCTATTCACATGTCATACATTCAAAAAATGGTGAGAAGACATGGTGATATGATGGTAGAGTGGATCATAAAAAGATTTACACATGACAGCTGCTGTTCACTTTGCATCATTCATCACTTGAAGATGCTTTTATACCATTGTGGTAAGTGTGGTATAGGAACATGAATTAGCTAGCTAGAATTGACTAGAAAGCCTTTGCCAGTTCAGTTGCCTCAGAATACAAAATGTACAACAGAGGGGGATTTGAAACAAGAATTTGAATTTGCAACAAAACCTTTTTTTTGAAAAAGTGAATCTGATTCAGAGCTGAAACATTTCAAGGTTAAGGTAACCCTCAGCAACAATCGCTTACTGATCTATGATGCATACGTTACTAAAACTCTAAATCACATTAGGGACAACTCATTAACTTTTTTTAAACCATGAAATCAAGTGACTTAATCACATTAGTGATGCCTGACCATTCCATTTCATTTCCGTCCGTCAAGCTGATGAACTGTCTTGTATTTCTGTGATGCCAAGCCAAGCTTTTGTTGTCTATTTGTGATTTACGAACGTATTTCCCCAAATTTCCCATCAATAGTTTCCTTTTTTATTACCCTGCTCTCTCTAAGCACCTAAATCCACATGCAGGGCTAAATACTGCAATGAATCTTGGTGATTTAAAAGATCAACTGTATGGGCCATTTGTGTGCAAAAATTCTATCAATTGGCAGTACAAGTCACCTTGTATTGGAGGATCAGGCCCTTAAAGACATCAGGTTTAATAATTACCAGTGACTATTTTTCCAAATTGTATTACAAACACTGAACATATTGTGTTATATCCGTGCAAAACATGTCATTAAGGCTGTTCAATATGGACATAAAGATAATTAGAATAATATCAGATTTCAAAGGTAACATTGTGTAGCAGGATCAGCTGCCTCCTTTGTCCCCCTTCATGGTCAGAGTTGACTGCAACTTCCTGTTTCAGTTTCCCCTTCTGGTTTCTCACTAAACTCACAAAAAGGCATCCACAATTCTAGTAATAAAGCCTCCCATCCCAGCCTTAAAATTGCCATAGTCACTTCTCCTGGGGGAATCTGCCTCTCACTACTCTCTGATCTTCTGGAGAAGAGAGCATGGCTTGGTCTGGTCTGCCTCATTTGCCTTCTCCCCAAACGGGAAACAAAACCTCCAGCTAGGGCTCTTTCACTGAGCCATGATGGCTTCAGCAGAGACCACAGCAGGAGAGTTGCTCACACTTTGCTATGATGTCTCTGAATGAGTAGCCTTCAAAAGGTAATGTAGTGTATTGTGGTGTTGAAGGAGGAGAATGTATTTGAATTTTTATGGTAGTAAGGTAAACAGGGACCAACCAAGAATAGGACCCCATTGTGCTGGCTCAGCATGAAGACAGAATAGGAAACAATTCCTGATGCAAACATCTTATATTCTGAACAGAAAAGACAAACAAAGGCTGGGGGAAGAGAGAATAAGATAGGCTGCAAACATTGTGCTATTGCCAAATAATTTCTTGAATTTTCTGAGTGGGGTTTTGTTAGAAGTGGGTTATCTCAACAGAAAGAAAAATGAAGGAAGAGGAGACAAGGAAGGGAAGGTGATAAGGGAGATAAAGTAGGAAGAGGAAGGAGAAAAAGGAGATGCAGGATCATGGAACAAAGGTGGAGCGAGGCTGAGGTGAACAGACTGTGAGAGGTAGGGAGAACTTGAATTGAATGGCCAATCAGCATAGGGGAACTTCCAGGTGTAAACTGTGCAAAAGAATTTGATGACGTTATCAATTTCTAAGGGTGCCTGCTAGGACGATAGTTATGCCTTTTCCTGCTGGCTGAAGAGTTTCTCTCGCTCCTGGTGGTCTCCACCATAGAATTTCTTCTCCGCCTCCACATGGCTTGGGGGTAGGGACAACTATATGGGTCCTGCTGTTTGCAAAAGGTTGTGGGGGATCTCCCCAGTGGAGTTCTGGCTCACAAGGCACTTGTGGGGATGAATAGCCTTGTCTGGACCCGAACTTCCTACTTTTCCCTATAAGGTTTGAAACTTTCTCAAGCTGCTTCTGTTAGCTCCAGTTTCTTTGGGCCCTGGACTTTGCTCTTCCCTTGATGATGTAATCTCTTAATTCTATCAGACATGGCAATATTCTTGGAAGAGCTGAGAATAATAACAATGCCTCCATCATGTCAAGTGAAATTTCAATGAAGAGCCATCCCAGGAGGGGGAAGCTTTTTCAGTCACACGCATTATGTCTACACTTGCAACTTAGGTCGATTTAACGACACTTCAGTCGACCTACACAAAGCCATGTCCACACCGGCTGCTTATTAAGTCAATTTAAATGCTTCCTTAAGTCGACTTAATAACTACCGCTCTTTAGGTCAACTTAATACCTAAGTTTGATTTGTTAAGTCGACTTAGAATCATAGAATAATAGGGTTGGAAGGGACCTCACGAGGTCATCTAGTCCAACCCCCTGCTAAAAAGCAGGACCACTCCCCCTAAATCACCCCAGCCAGGGTTTTACTAACCGAGCCTTAAAAATCTCCAAAGGTGGAGATTCTACCACCTCCCTAGATAACCCATTCCAATGCTTCACCACCCCCCTAGTGAGAAAGCTTTTCCTAATATCCAACCTTGACCTCCCCAGCTGTAATTTGAAACCATTGCTCCTTGTTCTGTCCTCTGTTACCCTCGAGAACAGCCTAGCTCCCTCCTCTTTGGAGCAACCCTTCAAGTAGTTGAAGGTTGCTATCAAATCTCCCCTCAGTCTTCTCTTCTGTAGACTAAATAAGTCTAGTTCCTTCAGTCTCTCCTCATAAGTCATGTGCCCCAGCCCCCTAATAATTTTTGTTGCCCTCCGCTGGACTCTTTCTAATTTGTCCACATCCTTTCTGTAGTGGGGAGCCCAAAACTGGATATAGTATTCCAGATGCGGCCTGACCAGTGTAGAATAGAGGGGAATTATCACATCCCTCGATCTGCTGGCAATACTCCTACTGATGCAGCCTAATATGCCAATGGCCTTTTTGGCAACAAGGGTATGCTGTTGACTGATATTCATCTTCCTGTCCACCTTAACCCCCAGGTCCTTTTCTACAGCGCTGCTACTTAGCCGATCGGTCCCCAGCCTGTAGCAGTCCATGGGATTTTTCTGTCCTAAGTGCAGCTCTGCAATCACTTCCCCCAACTCCGTCAGCACCCTCGGATGCAGTTCATCTGGCCCCATGGACTTGTGCACATCCAATTTCATTAAGTGTTCCCTAACCTGACTTTCCATCATCGAGGGCCACTCTTCTCTCCATTCCGCGTTACCCCGTTTAGTAGCCTGGGAGCTGGCCCTCCCTGTGAAGACTGAAGTAAAAAAAGCATTGAGTACTTCAGCCTTTTCCACATCATCCTCCACGAGGATGCCTGCCCCATTCAGTAAGGGACCTACATCCCCTCTGATCCTTTTTTTGTTGCTGATATACTTATAGAACCCCTTTCTGTTATCCTTCACATCTCTTGCTAGCTGCAACTCCAATTGTCCTTTGGCCTTTCTGATTTTATCCCTGCAGTCCCGAGCAATATCTTTATACGCCTCCCTTCTCATCTGTCCAAGCTTCCACTTCTTGTAAGCTTCCCTTTTATGTTTCAGCTTCCCGCAGAGTTCCCTGCTAAGCCACGCTGGTCGCCGTCCACATTTGCTGTTCTTTCTGCACATCGGAATGTTATCTTCCTGTGCCTTTAACAGGGTTTCTTTAAAATACAGCCAGCTGTCTTGGACACCTTTCCCCTTCAGATCAGCCTCCCATGGGACCCTGCCCATCAGCTCCCTAAGGGAGCCAAAATCTGCTTTTCTGAAGTCCAGGGTGTGTGTTCTGCTTCTTTCCTTCCTTCCATTGATCAGGATCCTGAACTCTACCATCTCATGGTCGCTGCTGCCCAGGTTGCCATTTACTTCTACTTCCCCGATCAATTCTTCTCTGTTTGTGAGCAATAGGTCTAGAGGTGCAAGACCCCTATTTGGTTCCTCCAGCATTTGTACTAGGAAGTTGTCCTCAATATTCTCCAAAAACTTCCTGGATTGTCTGTGCACTGCTGTATTATCTTCCCAGCAGACATCAGGATAATTGAAGTCCCCCATAAGAACCAGGGCCTGCGACGATCTGGAAACTTCAGTTAGTTGTCCATAGAACGCCTCATCCACCTCCTCTTTCTGGTCTGGCGGTCTGTAGCAGACACCGACCACAACATCCCCCTTGTTGCATTCTCCCCTAAACTTAACCCACAAATTTTCAACCATCTTGTTTCCACTTTCATAGTGGAGCTCCGAGCAGTCATACAGCTCTTTTACATATAGACTTAAAGCTGGTGTGGATGCCCTACGTCCACTAATATCCTAAGTCGACCTAATTGGCCTCCAGCCCAGGGGATGGGCTGGGGAGAAGGGAGAGCCATGGCTGGGGAGATGGGTTGCCAGCTCCCGCACAGCAAAAGAGCCCCAGACACAGAGAAATCCCTGTGGCTCCGGAGCTCCAGCCGCAGGGAACCCCCACCACACCAGGGCTCCAGCCGTGAGGAGTTGCTGGCTCCCAAACAGCTGGAGCCCCGGTGTGGTGGGGTTTCCCCCATGGCTGGGGCTCCTCTGCCACGCAGGAGCCAGCAACCCATCTCCCCAGTTGCAGCTTTTCCTTCCCCTGAGCTCCATCTGCCCTAAGCCCATTTCTCCCCAGCCCGATCTTCCCCAGCCGCAGCTCTCCTTCCATCTACCACCTGCCAATGTGGATGCAAGCAGTTGACTGAAGTGTTTTGTGTAGACGCTCTAAGTCGACTTAACAGAGTCGACTTAGCTTAACAAGCGTAGACATAGCCGTGGGGATTAAGGTACCTGAGTGATTTCAGTGAGAGTAAATGCAATAAATACTTAACAACACTTCAGATGTAAAGGCTAGGCAAGGAAAGAAAGCAAAAGAGAAACAAGATGTTGGTTACATTTCAGGAGCTCGTTTGCAAAAAAGAAATGTTTTAATCACACTGATTGCTTGCTTACTGCAATGGAACTGCAGTATAGAGTTAGAACTCATTAAGGACCCAGTCCAATGCCTATTGAAGTCAATTGAAAGACTCCCATTCATTTTAACGGATTTTGGATCAAGACCTCAAGCAGTAGCAATTTGAATGTATTTGTTCTTAGTCATAAACATTAAGTTCTAAAAGCAAATTACTCTTGGATGAAGAACAACAGACAAACATACTAGACATACCTCCTGGAACATTCAGCTGATTTTTTATGTTTCAACCCTTACTCCTTGAGGAATCCATCTTGTGTTGAAATTCTGCCTTTCTTATTGAGTAAAAAAACCAATAATACGGAAACACTATGTGATACAAGGAGTTCTAACTTGAGCCCAGTGAATTCAAGCAGGATCTTTTAAATCAGCTTTGGTCCTGGAAACACACACACCATTCATAGAAACCATGCTTTACAGTTAAATTATTTGTTTGAATACCTGGTCTGTCCTAGTAAGTTGTCCATTCTGGAATCATCTTCTCTGTTAAAACTACTGAAAAGATGTTAGCAAACATGATAGACCTGCTATTGTATTGTATTCTTACCTTAGGAAGGCAGCAGCATTAAGCCTAGATAAATTATGTTCCTCCTGGGAAACTGAGCTATGAACTACTTTAACTGTAGCCCAGCAAAAAAATATTGCCCATAAAATTAAATCATCCTGAGCTCACCTATGGTCCTGATTTGCTCAACAAAAAATCTCTATTAGGATGTGCCGGACTCAGATTAATTATTACCTTTCTTTGTTTAATGTAAAAAAGGTGTATTTTACACACAAGAATATCTGATAATGATTCAATCATTTGTTATGATTTTCAAAGATCCATCTTTCTGTTCTTTGTTTTTCACTAACCATCCTGTTTCTGTGGCAAAGCTTCCATTCAATTGCTCCCTTTGCTGAACAGTAGCTGAATTCAGGGTCTTATGAGTCAGTTCCGGTTTGGAGCAGAAATCAGTGGTGGAGTATCAGGGATTTTCTCAGTGTAACATGTTTATTTATAAAATGAACACAAGCCCTGTTCCTCAAAAAATGGTAGTCTCTCTCATTCAAATATTGCATCATCTCTACCCTCTCCTGCTGTACTGCCTACAAGAAGTCAGACAATTGATGGTTTGAGGTGGCATGCATAAGAACTTGGGTTTGACTCCTTTTGGAGGCGCATGTTCTGTGCCCACTCCCTGGGGGTTGGGAAAAGCTTTCTCTCCTCTCTCCCAGCTGCCACATCCCTGGAGTGAGAGGAGCTCACTCTCTTTCCCTGCTATGACACCAGAATCAGAGAAGTTCTCTGCCTCCAATGATTATTGTAGTCAAGTTCCAAAGGGGTAGCCGAGTTAGTCTATTGCAGAAAAACAACAGAGTCCTGTGGCACTTTTAAAGACTAACAGATTTATTTATCACCTGAGCTTTCATGGGAGAAAATCCCACTTCGTCAGATGCTCTGAAGATGGGAAACTTACAGAATGGGAGGAAATTAAATGCAGGGGAGTGTATAACATAGGATGTCAGGTTGTAATAGCAAATCAAAATAGGTGTTAGGATTCAAACACTGGGGAACAGCACATAGAGGAATGTGAGGTCAAATCACCTGTTGTAATGAGAAAAAAATCCATAGTCCCGTTTAACCCCAAGGCAACTGAGTCAAATTTGCATATAAATTCGAGTTCTGCAGTTTCTCTTTCAAACTGTGATTTGTTATTCATCTGTTTCAACACAGCTATTACCAAGTTGTCAATGGAGTGAGCAGAGAGATTGAAGTGTTCCCCTGTTGGTTTTTAGAGTTGCAATTTCTGATGTCAGATTTGTGTCCATTTATTCTTTTATGCAGAGTGTCCTGTTTATCCAATATATAAGGCAGAACACATAAGAAATCACCTTATCAGCATCCTGTACAGCAAACAGAAAAAAAATTAGAAATGAACTCTCAACACTGGAATCTCTCCTACAAAACCAACATCCAACACATTCTTCCACCTGGCTGGACTTCACAAAAAAAGAGAAAATCCATCTACAACACACACTTTCCTTTCCTACAGAAGAAGAAAGACACCAAACTGTCTAAATTCCTATCTGCCACAAGGGACAACAACAGCACCTTTAACCCACGCAACAATATTTTTAATATTTCATGCTACACACTTACTCCAGCAGAGGAATCTGTGCTATCTCAGGGACTTTCTTTCTGCCCCACCACCCCACACATAAGATACAATTCTGCAGTGACCTGAAGAACTACTTTCGCCGTCTCAGATTCAAGGAATATTTCGCTGCCACCAATGTAGAACGCAATGACCTACAGATACCTTCCTCCCAACATTGCAAGAAAAAATATTTGAGGTGGATTCCTCCTGAGGGTCAGAACAAGAGACTAGATTTCTATATAAATTGTTTCCGCCAACGGGCAAAGGCTGAAATCATGGACAAACAACATCCCTTACACCATAACCTCAGCCATACAGAGTGCAATGTCATCCAGAGTCTTAGGAACAAGTCTGACATTATTATTAAGGAGGCTGCCAAGGGAAGCGCTGTCGTCATCATGAATAAATCGGATTATGATCACGGGCTTATAAACAACTGTCCAACACAATGGTTCTATAAACCACTCCTCTCTGACCCCACTGAGGAATACCAAAAGGAACTGCAACACCTACTCAAGAAACTCCCCAAAGCAGCACAGGAACAAATCAAGACAGACACACCGCCAGAACCCCAACCAGGGATATTCTATCTACTACCAAAAATACATAAAAAAGGAAACCCTGGACATCCCATCATCTCAGGCATTGGCACGCTTACATCAGGATTATCTGGCTATGTGGACTCTCTCCTCAGACTCTATGCTATCAACACACTTAGCTATCTGAGAGACACTGCGGATTTCCTGAGAAAAATCCAATCCATTGGTGAACTTCCAGAAAATACCACCCTGGCCTCTATGGACATAGAGGCTCTTTATACAAACATCCCACACAAAGATGGATTATAAGCCATTAGAAGAACTATCCAAGATGATGCTACAGCTAAACTTGTGGCTGAACTTTGTGACTTTGTACTTACCCACAACCATTTCAGATTTGAAGATAATTTATACCTTCAAGTCAGCAGCACTGCTGTGGGTACCCAAATGGCCCCACAATATGCCAACATCTTTATGGCTGACTTAGAACAATGCTTCCTCACGTCCTACTCCAAAACTCCTCTACTTTACTTACGCTATATTCATAACATCTTCATCATCTGGACCCACGGTAAGGATGCCCTTGAAGATTTACGTAAAGATTCCAACAATTTCCACTCCACAATCAAACAGCCTGGAACACTCCACACAGGAGATCCACCTTCTGGACACTACAGTGCAAATTAGTGATGGGCACATAAAGACCAACCTATACTGAAAACCTACTGATTGCTATAGTTAGCTACATCCCTTGAGCTTTCATCGAAGACACACCACACAATCCATTGTCTACAGTCAAGCCCTAAGACATAACAGCATTTGCTCTGATCCTTTATACAGAGACAGACACCTTCAGGATCTCTATCAAGCATTCTTAAAACTACAGTACCCACCCACAAAAGTGAAGAAACAGATTGACAGAGCCAGACGGGTACCCAGAAGTCAACTACTACAGGAGAAGCCTGAAAAAAACAACAGAACATCATTGGTTGCCACCTACAACCCCCATGTCAGATCTCTTCAACATATCATCAGAGATCTACAGCCTATTCTACAAGATGATCCCTCACTCTCTCAAGCCTTGGGAGACAGACCTCTCCTTGCTTACAGACAGCCCCCCAACCTTAAACGGATACTCACCAGCAAGTACAGATCAAACAACAGAAACATTAAAGCAGGAACATATCCCTGCAAAAGACCACGCTGCCAACTTTGCCCTCATATCTACACTGAAGACACTATCACAGGACTAAATCAAGCCACATACTCCATCAAGGGCTCATTCACCTGCTCATCCACCAATGTGATTTATGCCATCATGTGCCAGAAATGCCCCTGTGCCTTATATATTGGACAAACAGGACAGTCTCTGTGCAAAAGAATAAATGCACACTAATCTGACATCAGAAATTGGAACACTAAAAAACCAATAGGGGAACACTTCAATCACTCTGCTCACGCCATTGACGACTTGCTAATAGCTGTGTTGAAACAGATGAATAACAAATCACAGCTTCAAAGAGAAACTGCAGAACTCGAATTTATATGCAAATTCGACTCAGTTGCCTTGGGGTTAGGCAGGGACTACGGATTTTTCTCTCATTACAACAGGTGATTTGACCTCACTTTCTTCTATGTGCTGTTCTCCACTGTTTGAATCCTAACACCTATTTTGATTTGCTGTTACAGCCTGACCTGATCCTATGTCATACACTCCCCTGCATTTAATTTCCTCCCATTCTGTAAGTTTCCCATCTTCAAAGTGTCTGACGAAGTGGGATTTTCTCCCACGAAAGCTCATGTGAGAAATAAATATGTTAGTCTTTAAAAGTGCCACAGGACTCTGTTGTTTTTCAATGATTATTGGGGAGTTCTTTGTCTTGCTGGAAGGTTGCTATATAACATGGCTTTAATTCTTCGAATTCAGAATGCTAACACAAGACAAAAACAGAGATAAAGCATGCTGCTTGCTAAAACAGAGAGGAACAACTCACCACAGCTGGCTTTAGGCTGGCTTTCTACAGATTGACTCAGATCACATGCTTCCCTACAGAGCCTTCTAACCTGCAAGCAGGAGCAGGAAACCCATTAAAGTGATACCTTGTGATAATAGGAATAAGAACCAAACAAAAATATTTTTCAGATGTTTTGGAGGCATGAAGCAGTGCTGTAGCTATCTGTGTAGGTGTATAACAAACAAGGGGTGCATCTATACTTACAAATTAAGTTGACTAAATTCAGTCGACTAAAGGAGCCTTAAGTCAACTTAAGCTACTCTGCATCCATACTGGGCTTTCCTTAAGTCGACTTAAGCAGTTCCTTAAGACATAAGACAACATAAGAGTACTTACTTAAAGCTATACTTTACTTAGTCTCAAAAGTTTACACACATCCATAATAGGATAGTAAAACACCCCCAACCCTCTATAATTAATTAAATTTGGAGTGGCATTTGAGTGATACAGTGGTACCCTTCTGATTGGCCCATCTTTCAGCTGCTGGTGGGGACCCCAAACAGTGTCCAAAAAAGAAAGCCTGATGAGTTCAACTTTTGTAGACAATGACAATGTCGATTTAAAAAATCTTGTTGGACAAGCAGTTTTAAAAGCTAATCAAGAGGTTTTCTCAGATTACTAATTAGCCAGATGTGTTTGTGCTGAATCCACATGCCTTGAGTCCCTGACAAACACCTCCCAGAGGGTAGATATAGATAAGCTTCTTGTTTTTCTTCTGAAACATTGATTTACACATATCCATCAGAGACATCATCAGGGAAAGGGAGGTAAAGATTCAAATTAAGGTTAATCAAAAGGCCTGCCTTCCATCCTGGTTTAGGTAAAGCAGCACAGACCTTCAGAAAGGCCTACCAGTTTTGACTGCTGTTAGCAATAAGTATGATAATCTATATTATATTACATTATTAGTAGTGGTCCCTGGCCTTTTTACTAGTCCATTAAAATCTCTCCGTACACTCCCTTCTCTGGTCCTTCCTACTGTTTGTCATGCTCACTCATTGAGCTATGTTTCAAAATTAGATTATAAAGTCTTTGAGGGATTGACTATGTCTCCCAGTGTATTAGTACTGTGACTTACCCAGTGGACCCCTGATTTTGATTTGGGCCTTTAGGTGCTACAGTAATATGAATAACTCCTTTTCTTCTTATTTGCAGTCAGATGTATGGGACAAAATAGAGTCGGCTATGTCTACACTTACTAAAGTTAGTTCGAATTAGTTAATTTGAACTAACTAATTCGAACTAATTTTAGTTAGTTCGAATTAGCTTAATTCGAACTAGCAAATTTTAGTTTGAACTAAGCAAGTGCCATGCATGTCACTTGCTTAGTTCGAATTAGTTAATTGCATTAAGGTCAATGTGCTGGTTAGTTTGAACTAAGCACTTAGTTCGAACTAACATAGTCACATTGGGTTAATTTGAACTAATTAGTTCGAATTAATTGTTAGTTCAAAAAGTATAAGCGAATTTATTAGTTTGAATTAAGGAAGCCCTTAATTCGAACTAATGAAAGCCTAGTGTAGCCAAGGCTTAAATTAGTTTGAATTAAGCTTTCTTAATTTGAACTAACTTGCCAGTGTAGACATAACCATAGATTTAAAGCCTAGAAAGAAGCATTGGAATCATCTGGTCTGATCTGCAAAACACAGGTCATAGAACTTCTCCAAAATAATTTCTACAGCGTATATTTTAGAGAAAAACAATCCAATCTTGATTTTAAAATGTTGGTGATGGAGAATCCACTACTAAAACTGTTCACAAATAATTCACTGGACAACAAATTTTTTCCAAAGTGTTGCTTCCTCAGAAATTTTTGGTGATTATGATAGACCACTTGAAGCTGAACACAAATATAATCTCAGACTACTTGTATCACATAGAAATTTGGAGAAACAAGAAATTGACTTTTATTGAATGTAATGCGTTTAATCGCATAACAGTGCTGACGATTTGCAATAGTTCAACTGAGCTTAAAATGTTTTGTTGATGATTTTCGTTTGCACTCAGTGTCTGAGGCATCTCGTTTAAGTGTCCAACAATAATCAGCCAGCAATGATGGATTGCAGTTGCCCTGATACCGTTTTTCCATGACCGCAATGTCCTGGTGAAACCTTTCACCATGCTCGTCACTGACTGCACCAAGATTTGCAGGGAAGAAGTCTAAATGTGAATGCAAAAAATGAATCTTTAGTGACATGTTGCACTTCATGGTTTTGTATGCTTTAAGCATGTTGTCAACCAGCTGCAAGTAGTTTGGTGCTCTGTAGTTGCCAAGAAAATTTTCAACAACATCCTTGAGTGCCTTCCATGCGATTTTCTCCGGCCCTACTAGAAGTTCTTCCAACTGCCTGTCATTGATGACCTGTTTGAGTTGTGGACCAACAAAATGCCTTCCTTAATCTTGGCATCAGTTATTCTGGGAAACATCTGTCTCAAATATCGAAATCTTTCACCTTCCTTGTTCATTGCTTTCACAAAATTTTTCATCAGTCCGAGTTTTATGTGAAAAGGAGGCAAAAATATCTTTGTCAGGTCTGCAAGTGGTTTATGTGCCACACTTTTCTGCCCTGGAACCAACTGCTTACAGAGTGGCCAGTCCTTTTTAATGTAATGAGACTCTTTAGCACGGCTGTCCCATTTGTGAATGAAACAACAGTACTTGGTGTATCCGAGCTGCATTCCTAGTAGCAGTGCGACTACTTTCAGATCACCACAGATGTTCCAGTTGTAGTTGCTGTACTGTAAGTGTTTCAACAAAACTTCCATATTTCCGTAGGTTTCTTTCATGTGTACTGCATGGCCGATTGGTATTGAAGGGTGGACATTGCCATTGTGTAACAACACAGCTTTCAGGCTTAACACTGACGAATCAATAAAAAGATGCCATTGTTGTGGGTCTTGATGGCAACCCAAAGCAGTGAACAGTCCATCAATATCAGTGCAGAAACACAGATTATCAATCTGACCAAAGAATTGTGTCAAATCTTCTTGGTGGCTGCGAAAGACAGAAATTGTCATGCCTGGTGACAGCAGACCCCACACTTGCAGTCTTGAACCCAGTAATTCTGCTTTTGCCTTTGACAAACCTAAGTCCCTGACCAGGTCATTTACCTCAGATTGAGTTATCAGATGAGGCTCACTCGACATAAATGGTTCAAAATCTGGTTGAGTGTCGTTTTCCATTCCTGGCTCGTGCATCATGGCATCTTCGTCTGCCTCCTCTAGGTTCCACGTCTCTGGTGGCTTCGGTACTGGAAGACTGTCGTCATGCGGCACAGGTCTCCTGACTGAAGGGAGATTGGGGTATTCAATGAATTTCTTGTTTTTAGCAGAGAACCCAGAGACATTGGTCAGACAGAAGTAACAGTCTGTCACATGATCCTTCTGCTCTTGCCATATCATCAGGACAGCGAACGGCATTGACTTCTGAGTACCTCTGAGCCACGTTTTAAGATCGACAGTGCATGTTGCGCAACAAATGTGAGGAGCCCAGGTTTGTCCTGATCACCAATTTTACAGCCAAAGCAGAGCTCATAGGCTTTCTTAATAAGTGCAGTCATGCTCCGTCTTTGAGGTTTAAGCGTATATTCGCCACAAATGTAACAGAACATATTGCGGCTGTTGCAACATTGGCAAGACTTTTTGCTATCACGAATCCTCCTGAAAATACAATTGCTTTATTATTGTGAGTACACACAATATGCTGTGCGCATAGAGCATGCACATCAACATGAATGCAAACTAATATAAACACAATGTATAGAATGGTGTGTGCAAAATGCTTTTATAGCCTTTCTAAAACCTGTCCTGCCAGCATCTGCCCTGCCTAAGCCTTAGCATTCCCACTGCATGTTGTGTGGCCTGCACAAGGTGCAGTGTTACTGTATGCCCAGGCATACTTGGACACAAGATGGAAAACTTTTCAGCTTACATTGTGGGCAACATTTTAATAGACTTAAATTATGAATTGAAATAACAAATATAGGTGATTTCAAAAAAAGAGTACATGATAGGGAAATTTCATGGTGATTTTCGTAATCAGCAGCCCAAAATCCATAAGATACACCCAAAAGTATTCAGGAAGCAAAATCTTTGTTGTCCAGTGAATTATTCAAGAAAAAAAAATGCCAAAATTCTAAACTAATATTCACAGTGAATTATTGGCTATATCTAGAAGGAGTTGGCTTCATGACAACTTTGAAGTTCTTAGTGTTCATAGATTTCTTGCACTGCTTATGGTAAATAATCATTTTTTTTCTAATGACAATTTAACTTCCTTAGTTCTCATATCTATAATCTGTTAAACTGATACATCACTCTATATAAAGAGACAGTATAAAACGGAATTCCAATAATTCTAAACCTGATTCCAGAAGCAATTCATTGTGTGTGGCTTTTCAGTCATGTATCCTCTCTGTGAAATGGGTCATTATGCTACCTATGTTACAGGAGGGCTTTCGTGAGTAATAGTTAATGTTTGTAAAGTACTTTGAAGATAAATAAGTAGTAAATATTATTCCTAAGAATAAGTCAGTCAGGAATTTCTTGATTAAGGAGATTTCTTTTTATTTTGTTCCTCTGTTAGGAGATGTTGAAATTACCTTTTAAAATTTCTTTGAGGATTCTGCACATTGTTGGAGAAGTTCTCATTCTCTGAGCTCATTCATGCAACAGGTGGTTGAGTCTATGGAGTATTGTCCAAGCAAATAGTTTGTCTGTTAATGTTTCAATCAACTCCCATGGATGTAAATGGGAGCTGTTTTCTCTTCTGCTGCTGATATATTTGGTGATTTTCTGAGTCAAGAAATCTCTGTTCAGGGAAAGAAAAAAATGCTGGAACAGAGAAACATTTTGGAGATCCTAACAGGCTTGGGATGAAAATAAAAAAAAGCCAGAGTTCTGTTGCTCTGCATTTGTTTAGGTGCATCATGTGACATCATCATCAGCATTATTATATAAATATGGTTCAACCTGTCATTTGCAGACTTGTTAAGGAGCGGGGATTAATCCAAAATACTGACACTATTCAACTGGAAGAAAATACTTGGAAAACCTCTATTGCAAAATCAGGTAGTGACTTGGATACAAGTTTGCACTGTGATAAGACAGTGTTATTTAATAAAATGCATCATATCTCAGACCAAGGAAATGAAGGTCCCTCTCAAATGAAGAATCAAGAATCTAATAAGTCTTGTCAGTTTCTTTATCTTTATATATTTCTCATGAATACATTTCTTCCTGGGTCAGCTCTTCAACTGATGTAAATAAGCATAGCTACATCAACTTGGGGTAAGGAGGGCTTAGTTTACAACAGTCAGATTTTGTAGCTCTTCAGCAATGGCCAATACAGTGTATAGTGAAACAATTTCTTTTCAAGTATAAATAAATCTATCATTAAATAGCAATATAGTTGATGACTCATGTCTTGGAAATGAGTTTCATTTAGATTGAAGATGCTCAGTACTTCACAGTTGTTGCTCAGCACTTTGTGGAACCAGATACCATTATTTTCAATGAAAACACTTCACCATGTGACAAGAGTGCATCTGCAGGCTACTTGAAAGTGTTCTTCAGTCCTCCAATGGACCATAGACTATATAGCAGTGGTTCCCAACCTTTTCAGTAACACAGCATATTTCAATGAGACAAACAATTCCACCGCACATCCACTTTTTTCAGCTGAATTGATTGCTCATAAATTTCACATTTACTTGCATTTACTATGGTTACGGTCTTACTAGAAAGGTTTGTAACATAGTGAATACAACAAGCTAAAGAAGGATAAAATACATTAATATTTCAAATCCACTGGAAAAAAAAATCGTCTCAATTTTGCCCTTTGGCCACCTGTATTTAGAATGTTCACGTTTTAAAATTGAAAGACCGATACCTCGCTTTTAATTTGATCATTAGGTTTTATGAGTTGTAATTCTGGATGGATAGAATATTCTTTAAGATGAAACAATGTTTGTTTTACATTGATTTTTATTACTCTTCTACAAAATTTCACGGCACACTTGGACAGTTCTCATGGCACACCAAAGTGCCACACCACACTGTTTAAAAACCACTGAACTATATTTTGCGAACTACTGGTTTACAAAATTATACATGCTAAACCAAGGATCAGTAAATATTGCTGTTATAAATAAGCCAAAATCCTTCAATGTTAAACTGAAGAACACTCTTCTGTAGTCTCTGCTGAATAAATACAATAATATTTCTGTAAGTCTTGTCTTACCTCCTTCAGCCTCTTTCTATTGTATTAGCAACTCCCTTTTATCACATCATGTCTGAAATTAAGTTGTAAACTGTTCAGGGTCTTATATTTATTCTGATGGGCATTGCCCACTACTGAGAGCTATAAAACAGTCCAGCAATAATAAGAGCACTACATGTCCAAGGGCATCAAGATCACTGGGCTTGTTGCATGATCAAGCCATATATATGTATATTGCATGCTCAGGAAATAACGAGTTAGAATTTAATTATGATTCATATGTGGCAGAGTTTACTACAACACACAAGAAGGAAGAAATGACCCCTTGACTACATTTAATTTTGTACATACATACTGTACTGCATATGGGTTATAAACTAGCCACATCCTGTCTATTTTATGGATAATACATTCCAGGAACTACTCCCCTCAGCAAGATGAATGTAACTTGGTTATTTGTATAATAATATTTTAATCTCTTCAGGAAACGAGGGTCAGATGCAGAGACGTCGTTGCCGTTGTGCTCACAGAGCGTTGGCCCCGGGTAGATTAGCCTGAGCCCCGGATCTATTTTCCCCAGCAGGCACATGATCAGACAGCCTGTTTGCAGGGGAGGCGGAGCTAAGCTGGGAAGGAGCCTGCTGCAACTGTAGCTCAGTTACTAGCAGGGAGAGAAGAGGGAACTTTAAATTCTCTCTCCCCTTCTGCACTGGCTCAGCCATGCAGCACTGCACTGACTCCTCTGCACCCTGCTTTATTTAGGAGCAGCTTCTTCTACACAATACCAGTAAGTACTGTGTGTGTGGGGAGGGAGGAACCTGAAGGAGGTGGTTGGTGGATGGGTGGGTGGGTGGGGGGGGTGTTGGGAGCAGCGGATCAATCCCCAGGTCAGTCCAGTGGGTCTGGGGAGCAGGCTGGGGATCATCCCCTGCCCCATGGGTTGGTGACTAGCCAGAGCAGCTGCAAATTGTAGGTTTGGGATTGTCCCCCCTCCTTCTCCAGGATGGCAGGTGGGGACTGGTCACCTTCCCCCCTCCTGGTCATTTGAAGGGTGGGTGGCCTGGGGATCATCCTGCAGCCAGGAGTGCCAATGATGACCCTATTTATGAATTCTGCAGACCATATGATATGCCTAAAATTTATTCTGTGTTTTGAAATGTGGTTTTCTTGTTTGTTTGTTGATAATTAAGTAGGGGGTGGAGGGTGACTGGAGGAAACGGAGTTGTGTTTTTAAACTACTTTCTTGTGTTTGAGTTCCCCCCTGCCCATCCCAGGGTGTGAGTATGTAACAATTTAGGGCTGCCCTCTCTCCCACAGGTACTGGAAGGTGATTTTGGCCCCTGGTACAGGACCTGTCCCCCCACCTCTGCCCCCCTCACCTCCTGCCCAGTAATTAACCCTATCCCCTCAGTTCTGTCCCAAACCAAACCCCTTTAATTTAGGGATCAGTTCAGTCCCCCAACCTCCATCAGCTGCCCCCCATCCTGAAGCCATAGTACAGCTCCCCCATCCTCATCTTTGATCCTCTTAGGGATCTTCACCCTCCCCAAGTCTGAGGGGAGATGGGTTTCAAATGGAGTCCCCTCTCTCCCACTTCCCAGGCTGGTAGGGGAGCAAATGCCAGGGCCTGGGGAAAAAATCCTAAGATTTGAGATTTCTATTGGGAGATCATGAGTGAAGCTTATTTTTACCTGCTAGAAATCATGTTATTTTATGTGTTTCAATTTTGGCATGTGTTGAAAAAGCCCCAGTGGACTAATGCTTGTTATTTATGCAGGCTTAAAGTAAAAGTTTCAAATGCAAAGACTAGCCCCTGTAAGCATTTTGCAACTGCAGATCATCATACCAATTACCTTAAGCAAAAGTCAACTCTGGTATAAGAGGCCCCAGAAATAAGCTCTTTCACACTTCCAAGTGTCTTGTTATCAAACTTTCCATCACCTCCCTTTTTCCAGGTGTGATTCTCTGAAATTCTTTGTTCCCTTCTCCTTGTTGTTAGGTGATTCTCTTTATTTACATTATCTTTTGTCATGTATCCAATCTCATCAGCTTTCATGCTGAGAGAGAGACACTCCACCCAGAGCCATATGAAATACCTGGGATGTTTCAGATCTATTGATCTATAGACACATATATGTGATGCTGCAGGAAACATGATACCATAATAATGCAGAGCATATTTATGAGCATTCAGAAAGGAACCTTGCTTGCATAGCACATTTTTCATCAAACCACCACACAATTACATGGCATGAGAGAAAGCAAAGTTATACAGATTAGACTCCACTATGCAACATATGACAGGGCGGGATGGGGATCACAGCCCTTCTGCGCTTTCCCCTGGCCCAGGTGGCAAGTGTGAGGTGAGATTACCCCACCCATCCAGCCAGGGACCCCCTCTGGGCCTGGGTCCATCAATCCGGCTGGGCATCGCCCCTCCTCCCCATGCAGTGAGGTCAGTTGGGGGATGAGTGGCCCAGGATCATCCCCCAACTGGGGGTGCCAATGCTGGCCTTATTTATAAAGATAAATCTGCAGACCAGTACCATATTGTGCACCTAAAACTTATTCTGTGCTTTGAAATTTGGTTTTCTTGTTTGTTTGCAATTAAGTAGGGGGTGGAGGGTGACTGGAGGAAATGGAGTTGATGTTTGAGTTCCCCCTGCCCATCCTAGGGTGTGAGTATGTGACAATTTAGGGTTGCCCTCTCTCTGACAGGTACTGGAAAAGGTGATTTTTTTTGGCCCCTGGTGCAGGATCTGTCCCCCCACCCCTGTCCCCTCAGTTCTGTCCCCATTACTGTCAGCCCAATAATGCTGCATTTTTAGTTTGGACTCTGCCTTTCCTTTCCTATAAGAGCGGGCTTTTTCAGTTTTGTCTGTTGTCCTTTCTGCTTTCTCCCCCCAGGAGAGGGATTGGGAGTCTGGCAGGAGCTGTGGGGTGAGAGTAGGGAACAGTACAGCAGCCTTCTCTGCCTTTTCTTCAGTTCACTCTGTTGTCTTCTCTTTGGCTATTTGCAGGGGAGGCACAGGCTGGCAGCCTGGCTGGCTGGGTCTGCTAGTTTGGTGGGACACCGCTCATGGCACCACACTGGAAGCCCCAGGCATTCTCCCTGCTTGCCTTGTGAATTCCCCAACTTCCTCCACCTGGTTTGTGTGCACCTGAAAGCTGGGACCTCGCCAGAGCCCTTTTTCAATTTCCTGCCTTGTGGCATGCTCAGGTGTGTGGCCCAGGGCTGGAACAAGCATGGGAAAATGCAGCTGCTGTGCTGCCTTTCCTGGTGCCCACCATCCAGCTGCACTGCTCCCCTGCCACCCTTCCCCTTCTCCCCACTCTCCTGCTACATCACCCTCCTTCCCACTCCTGTTTGTTGAGTTCCCGGGCTCCTGATATTCAGCCATGGGGACCTGGAGGAGATGGGGAATGTTGTGCCTTGTCAGACAGGGAGGCACATCCTTCTGACATGGTCTGACTTTTTAAGAAAGATTGCTTCTGTTAGAGTTCTTAATACAGATGAGTATGAAGGAGTTGTATTGCAACCAAGCATGGAGAGGAGCATGGGGTGTGGGTTTGTTTCTGTGTGTGTGGGGGGGGGTTGTGAACTGGGGGAGGGGCCTAGTGTGGCTTGGCCAGGGGGTGGGGCCTAGCTGGGGGTGGGGTCTGGGAGTGGGGCCTAGGGGGGCTAGCAGGGAGTGGGCTGGGGGCCACAGCCCTGGATCTTTTTGCTATCCAGCAACACCCCTGGTCAGATGATAGAAATGGATTGGTGATCAGATTTCGCCAACCAATGTTGCAGAAGTTTACTCACAAATAGAGCTAAAATAAACTTACATTAAAATCTGAATAGAGGAGTATTAAGAAATTACTGAACTTGTGTGTGAAAGTGCATTTGAAAAGAGTAGTATTTTTGTCTGAGAACTGTAGTGTTTTTAATCCAAAGTAAAATGGTGAATTTGCTGACACAGCTTTGTACAAAGTTTTCATGTGAAAATTCTAGCCCCTGGGAAAAATCTAGAATTTTCCTAATTTGCCAAGAGTGGAAGTTCACCTTGGAAACAGCTTGCCCAAAACAACACTTTTCTGCATGCAAAAACCTCCATGTACAACAATTAATTTCAAGGTTTTTCTTCCTTCTTTGGAATTCTCATAATTTCTTTTTGGCTATGGGAGAGTTGAGTTGTATTTTATTTATTTATTTTGGCTATCTACTAGACCAGGGGTCCTCAAACTTTTTAAACAGGGGGCCAGTTCACGGTCCCTCAGACTGTTGGGGGGCCGTATTATAGTTAGAAAAAAACGTGAACGCGTAGCTATCACGTCTGCTGCTGGCCTGTGTTTCTGGGTACTGGGTGGCAGGCAGTAATGCATCCACACACTTTTTGTTGGTGCTGTGGGCTCCAGACAGGCCCAGAGTGTGGGACTGACCGATGTTAGCTTGCTGTTGTGTACGCAACTAGTAGCCAATGTTCCCTCTAGGTTTGGTGGCTTGTGTGCAAAATTTTCAAGCCGTGTGAAAAACTTTTTCAGAATAAATTTTTGGGGAAAACTCACAAGACAGAAATTATAGGCATTAATTGAAGATAAAGTGATTGTAAATAGAATTAATTAATTGTGTTTAATTAATTTAATTGGAATGAATTTGGAATTGAAATCTAATTTTAAGAAAGGTTTTTATTTAAAATTAATTTTTAAAAAGTTTTAAAAAAGAAGGGAGAGAGAAAAAAGAGAAGGAAGGAGGAGAAAAAAAAAAGAAAGGAAGGAAGCAAAGACAGAAAGAGCAGGAAGGAAGACAAAAGAAAAAAGGAAAGGAAGAGGAAGAGAGAGAAAGAAGAGAAAGAAAGGCAGGGAAGAGAAAGGAAGGAAAGGAAGAGGAAGAGAAAAAGAAAAAAAGGAAAGGAAGAAAGAAGAGAAAGGAAGGCAGGGAAGAGAAAGGAAGGCAGGGGAGAGGAAGAAAAGAAGAGGGAAAAAAAGGAAAGGAAGAGGAAGAGAAAGAAGAGAAAGGAAGCAGCCCCGGGGGTCTGGAGGGGGTGGTGGGGGCTGCCGGCCTGCGTGGGGGTCCCTCCGTGCTGCGTGGGGGTTGTGACGGCTGCTGCACGGCCACGCACCCACGCAGCTTAAAGGGAACACTGCCCTCCACCCCTCCCCAGCCCCCACCAGTCTCCTTGTCCCCCCCACCCCTCTAACCCGGCCCGTCTCCTTGTCCCCACCCCCACCCCTCTCCAGGCCTCCCTCCAGCCCCCTTACCTGGCCAGAGGCTGGGAACTACAGGGACGGCCGGCAGAGCTGCTTGTCGGCCAGGCCGCTCCCGCCCTGAGCACGCTGTATCTGTGCATGCTCAGGGCGGGAGATTTGAATCTCCCCAGCCCAGCCGCAGCCTGCACAGCTGGGAGGGAGCGCCGGCGGGGACCGAACGCGGCCCCGGCAGGGCAGACACACTCCGGCAACGGAGTCCGATCCTGGCCCCGTGCCGGGAGGCCGACGCTGTTGGCAGAGCGGGGCGGGGTCGGCTCTGGGCCGGGAAGTCGAGGCGGCCGGTGGGTGGGAGACCGGCAGCCTGCCCTGGCCGCGGCCACCCCGCTGCCCCAGACGCATCGGGCAGGCCGCAGCAGGGGCGGGGGCCGGGTAAATAACCTTGGCGGGCCATATCCGGCCCGCGGGCCGTAGTTTGAGGACCCCTGTACTAGACTATAAATGTTTTGAGGCAGGAACTGTCTCTTACTATGTATGTGTACAATGCCAAGCACCAAGGCTAAATTAAGGAAACCTGAGACACAAGGCATTACATGTCGGGTACACTGGTATCATGATCTTGTCCCTGGCCTGTGACCCAACCCTTTAGGGAGGCAGCAGGTTACAGTGTTAAGATTGAGTGGAGCAGTTCACACCTTTTGGTGCCATTGCTCCAGGCTGGCTGGCTGTTCGGGGGGGGGGGGGGGCGACAAATATATATATTTAAATGAAAGCTTAGATTCTGATCTCATCATGAAACTCTGGATGTGGGCCTTTATTGTCAATGGCATAATCCATTTCTGCCTAGGTGTTACTGAAATACAAAAAGTAAATAAAACTATCTCGTGAAGGCAAACAGCTATTAAATGTTTGTCAACATTTGTGCCATTTATCTCCAGACCTCCTCCATGACATAACAGTGTGGTTATTCCTCTGTAAAAGTTTAAAAGAGAAGGGGTTGTATGGCCCCACATTGGCCTCAGGTGGGTCATAATTGTATTATTGTTTCCAAAAGGACAAGTTATGTCAACAAACATCTAATCTCTCTTTTTCTCCCTATATGCCTCAAATAAGATAAACATGTTCTCCACGATCAGTTTAGCATTAATACATTCCAATTCCTGCTAAACCAAGATAAGTTTAAATGATTTTTCCTAATCTATTAGCTTTGTGTTTGCAAAAAGTGTATTGTGTTTGCATGTTTCAGAAATATAATACAAGCATAATGAGAGTGCAATGACTGTTTAAATTAGAAGACCTGTAAAGCAGGTATGTGTTTATCTGCATGAGGATATTGTACTGAGTCAGATCTGTGGAGCAGAAGGAAACATGTGGGAGAGATGAGTATAGTCTTGAAAAATTGTTGGCTCTAGAGTCAAAATCTCTAATACAGCATTAATTAGGTGACATTTTGTGTTGGTTTATAGTCACTAGTCGATCTCCTTAGGTGTGTGAAGCAAAATTCACAGCACTCAGTATAAGCAAGTTCCAGAATTCTACATCTGCTCATATTTAAATATACAAAACACTTTATTTGACTGTGCATGTTTCATATCTGCTTGTATCATTTGAATAAAAATCATTAACTAATATAGAAACATATCAAATGAATATGTTGGCAATGCTTTGGAATGCAGAGAGCCATAGGATGTCTTTTGGTGTAATGGGTAGATTCACCATAGTGTGTATGCTCCTACTTACTGGATTCTAAAAACAACGAGAGTCCTGTGGCACCTTATAGACTAACAGATTTTCTTCGGCATAAGCTTCCGTGGGCTATAACCCACTTCGTCAGATGCATCCCACGAAAGCTTATGCCGAAGAAAATCTGTTAGTCTATAAGGTACCACAGGACTCTCATTGTTTTTTGCTGTACATAGACTAACACGGCCACCCCTCTAGAAATTACTGGATTCTGTTTTCTCACATATTGCTTGACTCCACACATTGCCAAATACTATGTTACTACATCTAACTTTGACTTTCTGGCACAATTTCCTGAGACGTCACTAAACTGGGTGAATGGGCAACAAAATGGCAGAGGAAATTCAATGTTGATACATACAAAGCAATGCACTTTAGGAAAACATAATCCTAATTATACAGACAAAATGATAGCTCTAAATTAGCTGTTGGTGCTCAAGAAAGAGATCTTGGACATATCTTGGATAGCTCTCTCAACATCTGTTCCATGTGCAGAAACAGTCCAAAAAGCTAACAATGTTAGGAACCATTAAGGAAAGGGATAGATAATATGACAGAAAATATCATAATACCACTTTATAAATCCAATCCATAGTATGACCACATTTTGAATACTGAGTGAAGTTCTAGTCACCCCATCTTAAAAATGATATATTAGAACTGAAAAAGGTACAGAGAAGGAAAACAAAAGTAATTAGGGCTATGGGACACTTTCCATCTGAACAAAGATTAAGAAGACAGGGACTGTTCATCTTGAAAAAAAAAACGACTGGAGGGAGGATTTGATAGAGTTCTATAAAATAAGGAATGTTAATCAATAAGGAAGTTTTATCTACTCCTTCACAAAATATGAAGAACTAGGGGTCACCTGATGAAATTAATAATCAGTAGGTTTAAAAAAGGCAAAAGGAAGTACTTCTTTACATGATGAAGTCAACTTATGGAACTCATTGCCAAGAGGTGCTGGAATGGCCAAAAATATAATTGAGTTAAAAAACCAATTAGATAAATTCATGGAGAATAGGTCTATTCAGGACTGTTAGCCAAGCTGGCCAGGGATGCAATGCCAGGCTTTGGTTGATCACTATGGGTAGCAGATGCAGGGGCTTGATGGGAGGCAGGCTTTTTCTGCTCACTTCCTTTCCCTTCTTCTCTAAAGTAAAAAAAAGCAGGAAAAGCTTTCCTTGCTGTTTCTCTGCCACAGACAACAGAGAGGCACAGTGTTGCATGCAGAGAAAGGAATTAATTGTAAACTTTCCAGGTTTGCAGGCAAGGGAGGAGCTATGTTATTATGGTAAAATAAACTGGAGAAAATGGTAGAGCTACTTTCTGGCTACAAGTACCTAGATTCAAAGACAACAGAGTCCTGTGGCACTTTTAAAGACTAACAGATTTATTAATCGCATGAGCTTTCGTGGGAGAAAATCCCACTTTCCTATCTTCAAAGCGTCTGACAAAGTGGGATTTTCTCCCACGAAAGCTCATGCGATTAATAAATCTGTTAGTCTTTAAAAGTGCCACAGACTCTGTTGTCTTTCTACAATAGACTAACACGGCTACCCCTTTGGAATTTGACTAGATTCAAAGGGTAGATTTCTACCTCAGTGCTATGCCACTTGCAGGGTGGTGTTAGCAGGTTGAATTACAGCTCCTCCCCCCCGCCATCCCGAATTTACTGCTCTGAGAGTGGAGATATAGGCTGCAGAAGGTCGGGGAAAGCAACATTATGTTGAACTTCACTGTCAGTGAAGACCAGGGCACAGACTCCATTCAGCAAGGAAACAATTACAGTTTGAAGAAAATTGGTATAGTAGTGCAGAATTTCTCCCCCCAAGATTCGCTTAGTGCAGGACAGGGCTCCAACAAGGAGTCACTTTTAGGTCCCTGATTCTGGTTCTTGGGGCCAACATGGTTTTCTTTATTATTCTTTATTGGGTTCCATCATGACTGAACTGATAATCAGGAATAGCAGAAGTCTTTCTGTCGTGTACCAGCTTCACAGCTTTGCTCATCTTTAAATGTTTTTGTTCTACGTCTATATCTTAACAGTGTCTATCCAAGGCCTCCTTTATTTCTAGTTCTTTGGACTTCATTATGTATATTTTCCTAATCAATTCTTGGCATATGTCCAAACCATCACAAAAGTCTTTCTTGAATTTTTCTGTAACAGCGTCATCTCTTTTGCCTTGGCCATTTTCTTATCACTTCACTTTTTATTATCCTCAGTCTTGAAAGCTGTGTCCCCCTCAACCAGTTCATTTCTGCAGTATATTGTGTGCAGCAGCTTTCCTCATACTCCAAATGTGAGTTTTCGGTGCTCTGACTTACACCACCTGTAAGTGGTCCTCTCTGATGTTCCTCTTTTCCTTCTATGTCAGAGCCAGGTAGTCGTGGTGCTGTATGGGGTCAGTTACATTGGGTCTGCTTCAGCTGCAGGCTCTTCCAGCTGAGCAGATGCAGCTACTTAATGGTCCAAAGAAGTGCAATGGTGCCAAAGGCCAAAATGCAGAGAATCTGCCTCAGTATTTCCAAAATTATGAACTTTTAAAGACAATTCTTTGGCAATGGCAATTTTGATATGTATGGAAAATGTATATTTCACCTGGAATGATTTAAAGTGGCCTCTAAAGGGCTTTCTGAATTAAGGACACCTATTACTGCCTCCTAAATTCAGTAGTCTCTGTTAATGCTTCCTCACATAAGGAAGCCTCATTAAAGGGTACACTGGAGCTCAGGACCATATTTATTTAGTATGAATAGTAATATATAGAGGCTATGCTATGGTGCTGAATAGAAGTAGTAGTAGAAAACTTAAGCTTTATTCTCCATTAGTATAAAACCGATGAGGAATTTCACTGGTGCCAATCACTCCTGATTACCATGGAGTAAATGAAAGAAGAATCAGGCCTCTTGATATTTGGAGTGTCTTTTGCCTATTGAGTGCTTTATTTCTCAACTAGAACATGCACCAGTGATAGTGGATTTAATATCCTGTGGATTTTTTTTTTGCTTCATGTTCCAGCTTAATTTCTTCATATTTTCTATCGAATAGGGAAATGATTTTCATTTACTCTCAAAAAGGTTTTAAAAGCCAATCCATGCCCTGTCTGCACGGAGATAGTTGAGAGAAATGTGGCTGTCTGTCACGTAGGCACAGGGGAGGGCAGGAAGTGAGTACAAAGAAATGATTGTTTCTTTCTAACACTTTGAAGCATCCAGAGCCTGCATTGTTCAGACTTCCTACTTCTGTATGCAAGTCTGCCTTTTTGCAAATAGTTTGTTTTGTAGGAATAGATGGCTGTTCACAACTCACGTACTAATTGTCTCTCATTTTCAATGCATTTAGCACCCCACCAGACCTTGTGTTCTCACTTTTAATAGTATAACTTATTAATGCAGAAATTATGAGACAGGAAAATGAGGTTGTAGATTGTTATTTGTATTAATGAAACTAATGCCATATAACGGTAAGCTTCCTGCATTCATATATTCTTCATGTCTCTCATTGAAAGGTATTGTTCCTCATCTGACAGCTGAAAAGTTACAGTTCTCAGTTCACAGTTCATTACTCTGACAGACAGTTATCAAACAAAACTCTTCCTCTATCTCTACTGAGATAGATAAATACATATAATAAAATGCAATAGTAAGGATGAAAAATACTAATTGAAGGGATCCATAATGAGGAGAAAATTCAGTGAATTTGTACATGTACTGCTGAGTTAGCATCTGAACTCTCTGTCCAGTTTTACTATATGATGAATATAAACAAGGGAATATTTAGTCTGAATATCAGATAAAATTGAAGTGTAGTAGATGCTGAAACAGCTGTGGGAAGTGACAGAAGCTTCATTTGCTTAACAGTAGACAGACCAAGGCTATGTACACACTACCGTTTTTAATGCGCAATAATCCTCTTCCGCATTAATTCTCCCGTGGCTGTTGTTGCGCGAGATCGCGTACACACCATGCTTGCTCAAACGGAACAAAGCCCCCCCGCTTCTGATCGCAGTCCTCCAGGAAAGCAAAGGGGATTGTGGGTACCTATCCCAGAGTCCCCAGTATCATCTCCCCTGGTGCATTGCGCTACCGACGCTATCCAGCAGTCGCCAATAGCAACGGGCGCCGCGGCTTGTGTTGAGAGCCGGGGGATCGGGTGGCGGCTGCAGCTGCAGCCGCCACCCAACCCCTGGACTGTGCTGCGGGAGCACAAGCGGCGCTGAGAGCCGAGCCGGGGGCTGTGCTGGGGGTAGCCGGCTCCAGTCGGAGCCGGCTCCCCCAGCACAGTCCAGGGGTTCGGGTGGC
>ML686135.1:1677624-1704046 GCA_007922175.1 Pelusios castaneus | reverse complement strand
TCGGGGGCTGGCTCGAACCCCAGCCAGCCCCCCAGCTCAGTCCAGGGGTTCGGGTTCGGGCAGAAGCTCCGGCGGAGCTTCTGCCCCCACTCGATCCCGATGTCAATTTCACTGCTCAGCTGGAGCAGTGAAATTGACATTTGACAGCTCCAATGTCCCAGAGTGGCCCGGTTGGGCACTCTGGGACATTTCCGGAGGCTGCCTATTGCGGGAGAAGCGTACACACAGCAGCTATCACGGAACAACTGTTCCGTGATAAGCCTTACCACGCTCGTTTTGGTGGTTTACATATTGCGCAGCAAGAGGGCTCTTGCCGCGCAATAAGAGGCTTCTGTGTGTGTACGCTCTGCTAGTTATTGCGCAATAAAGGGCTTTATCGCGCAATAACTTTGCAGTGTGTACAAGGCCCAAGACATTGGGAAGTATAACATAGGACACAATTGTGCACTGGAACAGCATTGGATTAGTCAACCTACTTGGAATTCTCAGTGACTAATTTCACTGTTATAGACTCTGGTCCCTGTGATTTTGAGAAATGAACAACGAGAGAGGGTGAGAGACAGAGAGATGTAGTCCATTCATCTGAATACAGAAGCTGGAACTACAGACTCCAGAGTTCTTATCCTAGCTTTGATTACTTCATGGCGTATGCAAGTCATTACCATTAATATTTTACTATCCCCATCTGGAAACTGGGGGTTGCAATATGGATCTGCATCACACGGATGCTGCAAGGATGAATTAATTTCTGTGTGGAATGTTTTAGCGAGAAGTGCTGTTTATTATTTTGGTTTGTGGATGAATCTGATCTGACCTTCACTGAGACAGCATAATATTTTTTTAAAAAAATCATACTTTCACTTTACCAACTCAGTTTTATTATACTGATGTTTCACGAAAGCAAGATTGTTAATGTTCCTTTATGAAAATGAAAATTATTTCAGCTATAAAAAATTTCCTTTGAACTTTAATATGTTGATACAAACTCTGCTCATTTCATAGTGCTCTCATGGACTGGCTTTTACTACTCTTTATATGTAATTGGGATGTGCATATTAGCTTCGAGGTAAGCAATAAAAAAGGTTCTAAATATTTATTATATAGTTATTCAGAATCATTACACAAAGCTTTCACCAGGGGAATTTCCTGCTAGTCACTAGATTCTGGGGGATTCATTGTTGGCCCCTCTCTGACTGTTTTGCTTCATTAAAGCAGTGAAAAGCAGAGTAAAAGTTTCACTAAAGGAACAATCAAAGGGAACTCATTGGATAATGCAAAGCCAGTGGTAGCCAGCTCAGTGTTATCTATTCCCCCCTTTTAGCATGGGGCAGATACTGGCGATATATCAGGTTTTTGAGTGGATGGTGCAGAGCATGTAATCATTAACCAGAGTACATCACCAGATTCCTGGTTTCCCATCAGCTGGCTATACCCTGAGTAACTCTGAGAGGCCTTGAGCATCCCAATTCAACCAGCCATCATTGTGTCCTCATGAAAGCATCTCCTATAAACTTACATCTTTCATGAGGCCTGCCAAGCGACTAACATGGTTTAAAGAATCTCAAACACTGCCTTTACTTTTCCTTGTTTCCATAAGTTTGATTTTTTTGGTTATAGATCATTGGGCCAGGACCTATCACATTTTGTCCCCTGCGTAGTACCAGACAGATCAATGACAATTATAAATACTACCCTTCTCTTTACATAACTAATAAATTAATATAATATGGTTTATAAAACAAAGGTAGATTGTTGCTCCTGACTACTTGCCACTCATTTCTGTCACAAGAATACACACACACTGTGTGCTCTTAGCTGTTCTTTTCAAATCTTATGTATAAGCTGGACTGTGCAAAGGACACAGAAAAATAGCATCCCTCTCTGAAGAGAAACTTACCAGCCTGAAGTTTTGAAATCAAAGGGAAAGCATCTGATAAAAAATATTATTCAAGATACGTTGTCTTGTGTGGTACAATTTTTTATCATCATCATCTTTGGTTCAGTCACCTGTATTAACGCCAAACAAAACTCAGGATTCAGTCACCCCCAGAACTGGTGAGATTCAGATCTCTCTAAGGCCCATTCTCAATTATATTTTCTATTGGTAAAAGAAGTGAATGGCTTGACAGAACCTATGTATCCCTGATGTCTTTCATTTGGTTGGCGCGGGGAAGAAAAAGGCAAAATTGGTCATTGTTCATGTGTGGAGGATGATCTCTACCTAAACTTTGTTCAGAGGCTCAAAGGAGCAAGGGTGAGCAGTCATGTGTGATACTGCAGAGAAACTTTATTAACTGTGTCAAATTCATCCTGACTTCAAAGAAAAGAAGAAATAATTTAACTTTATTAACAAAGATTTTGTTCCTGGCAAAGTTTGGGATTCCTTGTAATATAGGAACTCTCTGAACATTGATCCATTCTAGTTAGAATGATTTGTAACAGAATGGGAAAGCAAGCAATGCATTCCAACCTCACAGTGCAATGTCATGGTTCTTTTTAGCAGCAACAGTCCATAGCTCTTAATCGAAAAAAAATAGAGGGGTGGGTTGGGGGTGCTAACTACCAGGAGGTGTGAACTGTTTCTCCTTGAGATGACCATTAATAAAGTGCATTGGCAAGGCTGGACAATGTTCATCAATTTCATGGGTGGAAGTCCTGTCATTTCTTATGCAAAAGTAGATTCTCTGGAAACCTTAACTATTAAGTGTGGAGCTTTAACATTTTAGTTGAAATACTTAATGCTAATAAACATTATGGAAGGGATATAAAACCTCAGCTTTCAAAGCAGTCTGTTAGGGATTAAAGTAAAACCTTCATGGGGGCACATTAATCCATACTGAACTACTGTGGACCTTCTTGCACTTTTCTTGGAAGCACCTGCTAGTAGTAGAGACAGGATACTGGACTAGATGGACCTTTGGTTTGATCCAGTATGACAATTTCTAAGTTCCCTAAGGAGCCCAAAATAATAAAACAGGAATCCAAATGAGACAACTGTGTGTTTCAAAATAGAGAAGTGTGTGTTACTTCTTACAGTAGGTAAGTCCAGAGTAACTTCACTATGTCAATTAAATTACACTGGGGGAAACCAGATTAAGGCTGTGTCTACACTATGAGCTATGGGTGTGATTTCCCTGCATGTGTGCACATACTTGTACTAGTTCTTATTAAGCTAGAGTGAGTATAAATAGCAGCACTGGTAGAGGCATGGCTGAGCCATGCTACAAACCTGCTTGAAACCAGTATGTGTGTATTTGTCCCTACTCAGCTATGTCTCTACTGATATTTATGCTTATTCTACTTCTCTTTGATCTAGAACACATATGAGCCCAGAGGGAGGAGAATCACACTGGATTCAGTGAATTTAGTCTGACTGATGACGACAGATGTGACATCATAATTGGTTCCACTGGCTTTAATCCCTCTGATGCTTTGACACACCTCATCAGAAGGAACCGCATAGTCATTTCTGATTGTCATGCTCCACATAGATTTTTGATAATGAGCCAAGCACTTGCGGATCAAATTTTGACGAAGATTAAAATTGCTATATCATATAAGAAGAATTAATAGTGGAAGAAATAGAAGAGAAAGGACTATGAAAATATTCCTAAACTATTAATCATTTTTCTTGACTTATAACTGAAGCACTTATATCTCAGAACAGATATAATTAAAGCTTGAAAATCATAGTAGTCCTGATTGGTAGGTGTTTACAATTTCTAAGAGCCAAATTTTAAAATGGTTTAATTTCTCATATAAATGCAGTTTTCCTAAATAAAGAGAACATAGGTGAAAAGGGTTCTAGTGAAAAGAAATGAACAGGAATTGAAACACCCATTATTTGTTTCTACTGATTGGTTGTTTGACCTTTAAATTACTTGGATAGTTTGACAGGTTTCCAAATATAAAGGTTGTGTGTGTTGTGGAAAAAAGCACTGGAAAACATTTTGTAAAAATGCAAAATACAGGTTTTAGATATTTAATTACATTTTGTTAATTAAAAATAGGACAAAACAAATGTGAAAAAGGATAAGAGACAAAAACAAATATTTGAATATACTATATGGGTTTGATTTTAGAACTTAGCCTTATTTGGACCTCTTCATCAGTAATCCTGCAAGCATAAATAATTGCAAAGGCAACTTCTGTCATTTAGAGTTATAAAGAGAGATTCACCACAGATACTCTAATTGTACAGCATTACATCAGCATAAGACTGACCAATGAAGTGATGATTCAGGCTCATAGTAACTAGCAGTAGTTGTAGGCATCCTTTGGTCTCAAGAGACCATGGGTATGCACCCCATAGAGGTAAAAAAATTGCTCGGTTGGTTTTATGGTAGTCATGGCTTTGACTGAAATGATCCACCCAAGACAGATAATCTCTGCTGCATTTGTCACATTTAAAGGTAGTGTTCTGATGCTTTGGACTCTGCCTCCTGTGAGCTCTTTTCTCCTCTGCCAAGCTCGTCTTCTTCCTCATAGCTTTGGAGACCTTTATAGAGCTCTTGTTTCCAAAGGCTATGATCCTGAGTGAGACCTTCCCAGTTGTCTGTGTCCACGTCCTTTTGAGGTCTTGCTTGCAAACATTCTTGAAATGTAATTTTGGGCATCCTTTAGGTCTTTTGCCCAGCTGTCAGTTTGCTATAGTAATATCCTTTGGGACATATCCATCATTCATTCAGCAGGGGAGACATCTCTATTTCAGGAGTGTTTGCAAACTGAGTATGCTGGCATATTTGAGCACTTCATTGTTGGATAGTAACTAACTGTTGGGTATAATCATATATTTTAATAGCTAAATGGCATAAAGTGCTACAGCAATAATTATGTGTGTAAAACTGTGGCTACAATCTGTGGCTACAATCTGTGCCTGCAAATTGCATGGACAGAAAGGCTAGTGTTTAAGTAGCTGGTCATATATTGTGTATGTATTTATATACACCCACATAGTTATGTGATCATATTAATTTTTAAATACACGAAGTAAAATGACAGACATTAGAATTTTGGCTAAATGGCTGAAACTAAAAGAGAACCTTTAATGAGATATGATAAAGTTATAGAAGTATGGGTTGGATGAATGGGCTATAAGGTAAATAAAAAGCTAGCTAGGTGATTGGGTGCACTGAGTAGTAATTAACAGCTTGAGGTCTAATTGGCAGCCAGTAACAAGCCGTGTGCCTCAGGGGTTGATACTGGGGCTGGTTTTTTTCAACATCATTAATGATCTAGAGGATGGGATGGATAGCACCATCAGCAAGTTTGCCAATGGCACTGAGCTGGGGCAAGTGGTAGTTATCCAGGAGGGGAGAGATATGATAAAGAGTCCTGCACTTAAGATGGAAGGATCTCATGCACTGAAACAGACTGGCTAGGCAGAAGATCTGCAGAAAAGCATCTGGGAATAAAGTGAACAAGAACCTGGATATGACTCAGCCTTTCACCCCTATTACCAAAAAAGCTAATGGCATGCTGGACTGCATTAGTAGGAACATTGCCAGCAAATGGAGGGAAATAGTTATTCTTCCCTGTTCAGCACTGGTGAAACCACAAGTGGAATACTGTGTCCAGGTTAGGGCCCTTCACTACAGAAAGTATGTGGACAAATTGGAGAAAGTCCACCGGTAGGCAACAGAAATGATTAGGGAGCTGGGGCACATGACTTATGAGGAGAGGCTGAGTGAGCTAGGCTTGCTTAGTTTGCAGAAGAGAAGAAGAAGGATGGAACTGATAAGCCTTCAACTACCTGAAAAGGAGTTCCAGGGAATATGGATCTAGTCTTTTCTCAGTGGTAGTAGATGACAGAACTAGGAGCAATTGTCTCAAGTTGTAGTGGGGAAGGTCTATCCTGGGTATTAGGAAAAACTGTTTCACTAGAAGGGTGTTGAAGCACTGGTATAGGTTACCTAGGGAGTTGGTGGAATCTCCATCCTTAAATGTTTTTAAGGTGCATCTTGACAAAGCCATGGCTGGGATGATGCAGATGGGGTTGGCCCTACTTTGAGTAAGGGGTTGGACTAGATGATCTCTTGGGGTACCATTCAACCATAATCTTCTATGATTCCATGAACTCCTAAAAGCAATGATCTAACCAGATCATTTATATCTGTGCCAAGTGAAATCTATGCCCTGCTGTTAGGATCTGATATTCAAAGGTGTCATCCTGTGAAACAAACCATAGGTGAAATGAGCTTTTGGTGATTCAACAACTAGCCTGGATTTTATCAATGTGAATTTCTAAATTCGGCTGCACCCACACAAATCAATGACTATAAACCGTAACAACATGACACACGGTGCACAACTCCATACTAGGGAAAACAACAAACCCAAGCAACCAATAAACACAGGGAAAAGGGAGTACCATAGGGGTACCTGTGCTTTATCACACTCTGCTGACCTAATGTGGTGCTGCAGGAGATCCATGACTCAAGTTCTCTTTTCTCAAAGCCCTTTAAGAGCTCTGTACAGTATAAAAGCATACCAGATAAAATTCCCCTGCTGGGGTTCTATTTTATTAAATCAAAATAACCTTGAAATAAAGACTCTCTCCTCTTGGGCTGATGTGGTTGCATAACCCTCTTCCTGTGGGCCTGAAGTCTGTGGGGTTACGTTTACACTGGAGGCTCTGTTAAGTCGACTTAGGAAGGTCAACTTAAAGTCGACCTTTTTAAGTCGACTTAGAGAGTCCACATCAAAAACTCCTGTTGACTGCCTGCGTCCACACTGGCAGGTGCTAGGTCGGCGGAGGAGTGGCGCATAGTGGGTAGCCTTGGGAGGGGGCCTGGAAGCCAATCAGGTCAACTTAAGTGCTTTCCCATCTTCACTGTTTTAAATCGACTTAATAAGGTCGACTTAAGCGTTAAGTCGACCGTAAGAGGTGGTGTTATTAAGTCAACTTAAGGAAGTGCTTAAGTTGATTTAATAAAAGCCCAGTGTGGATGCAGCAGTCTGTAGGTCGACTTAAGGTTCCTTAAGTCTACCTAAGGCTCCAGCGCAGACATACTGGAAGCCCTCATTCCTTTGAAAAGCTTCTCTCTCTGAGACAAACTTCTTGCAATAAAGCCCAGATTGCATTTTATCTGTGCCAGGTGATCATCATTCAGTTAACTGAAAGTATATTTATTCCTCTTAAATTAACTCTTTATGGGTAGACTAGTCTCAGACTTCCCTAATAGAGACAAGAAATGCCATATCAGAGAAGATGAAATATTTGCAGTGAAACCACATTTACTATATAAAGAAGATATCATTGACAGTTTCATTCTAAATATATTTTTCCATCATAGCTCATGAAATAATGGATTTAGCTACATAAAGTATCCGTGCAGCACAAATATTAATATTTTTCAATTAGCTAAAATATTTTGATGAAAATAGTCATATTTACATTTTACAGTTTCCTCTGTACTTGCATTACAAAGGAAACCCAATGTTTTATTTTTCTTTCCATTCTTTTCAAGACTATTTTTTAGGAACCTGTTATTTCTGTCTGATACATACTTGGCCAACACATAAAATCAAAAGAGCAGGAGGAAGATGAATGCTTGTTTCGCATTGTGTTTACAGGAAAATCCTTCCATTGATTTATGTCTGCACCCGGTGAATGGATAGTTTTAAATTTGTCTCTGAAAACATGGATCAACAATGTTGCCAATGCATTTTTAGAGAGCTTAAGCCTTATGCATTCTGCCAAAGTTACCAGATCGAATCAATGTATCCTTTGCTGTCAAAATCAGTTTGCATGTGTTCAATCAAAAGGCACAGTTATCCAATATTAGGGCAATATCTGGCTTAAAGACACAGAATCAGTACTGATTTCTTGTGTAATTATCTCAAATAGGTAGAAGATAGTAACCAAGTAAGCTACCAAATTCCAATGAAAGAACATCTGCTTTGTCTATATTGTATTAATATTATAATAGCCTTTGGGCCTTATAAGAGTTTCACTACAAAATGTATGTGTACATACATATATTAAGTTTAAAAATAATGCAAAATGTCATGAATTCTCGCATATGCCAATGTAAAATTTATCTTTGATGTTCTTCTGCTCTGTTTTAATTTGTATTTATGCCAATTGTGGTGTGATCTTGTCAGATCTCAAGAGTTAACTGATACTTAGCCAAGATAACATCAAAGACAACCTAGTTACGGAAGTTTTGTTGGTGAAGTGATAGGCAGCATGTCTCCTGGGCTATGTCTACACTTGCAAGCTAGGTCGACTTAAGGAGGGTTAAACTGACCTAACTTAGTCCCAGTCCACACCAGGCTTTCATTAACTCGAATTAAGAAATTCCTTAAGTCGACTTAATGAAAGCTTAGGTCGACTTAATAAGAACTGCCACTTAGGTCAACCTAACCCTTAAGTCGACTCCTTAGGTCAACCTAAGCACAGTATGGATGCTTAAATCCACTTTATTAGGTCGACCTAAGGGTAGTTAGGTCAATTTACTAAGTCCCCATTCAGGGAAACCACTTTGTTAAGTTGAACTAGTAAGATCGACTTAAAGTCGACCTAACTTTTTGTAGTGTAGACATAGCCCCTCTGAGTAAAGCATTTTGACCACTGGATTTTTTTTCTTGTGGAAAATACTGATACTTTGAAATTTATTACTCCAGATTGGGATGATAAATTGAAATATCATGTTGTTTTTCATGCAACAGAAATTTCTGAAATGTGTTTAATTGATGTTTTTCCCTTTATTAAAAAAATAAAATGTTTTTATACTGCCAAATTGAAATATTTCAGTTTTATTTGTTAAACCAAATCTAAGTTTTTCATTTCCGCTTGGTTCAAAATTAATCTCTATCTCCCTGAACTGCTATGGTGCAACATGCAAGATGTAATTTGAATTTCATAGTGCTTCGTGGAAATTGTGATTTCTCCTTCATAGCCTGGGTTCCCCTGCTAGATTATATCATTTATGATAGATTATGCTCATGTGACTCCCATGATATACCACATATCGAAGGAAAAGGGAGAATGTGGTGCATCAGAAAGAATGGAAAGAATAAGCACTCGAACTACAATTGTCATAAGGCATGATAGCAGCTCACATAGTGACAGATAAACAAATGGAAGTCTTTCAATTTGGGTCATTCTGACCTGAGATATTTCATTTGTAGCCCATCAGCCAGCTTTAGCATTTATTTTATTTAGCAGTAATGTAAAGCACCTACAGGCCTATATCCTGCAAGATATTGGCTTCAGCAATTGGCATAAGATGAGTCCGATGAATTTTGGCACAGATAAATGGCCCAAAGGTGACTGTAAATTCTGGAGAATAGAGTGTTTAAGGGAGAAGTTTGTCCTCAGTGACACCAGCCAACCACAGGAACACACTAACATCAAGTTCTGAATATATTAGGACAGGAACATCTACAGATGTCTGACCACAGGAGTTTCATAATAATGAATTGAATATATGATAATAAGTAGAGATTGTTAATATACCAACCTATAGGAAAAGGACATCACAACATTAGTACCAGGTGGAAATACAAACAAGGAAGAGAGGATAAACCCCTGCTTAAGTCGACTTAAGGAAAGTGTAGTGTAGATGCAGAGTAAATTAAGTCGACTTAAGCTTGCTTAAGTCAACTTAATATACAAGTGTAGATGCACCCAAAGGGTGCCCACCATTGTAAATATTTGCAGTTGCATTGGATAGTCACATACAGTGAAGACTCTTAACATACGGCTATACTGCATATTCCTATTGGAGGCATGGAAAATATGCTCCCCCAGCACAAGCATAAATAGGAATGTAGATGGTAAGTCACTGCTTAAATGCTTGAGTACAGAAGAGACATTCCTCAACCCTGCTCTGAACTCATCCAAACACAGCCTATCTCATTTACATTGGTATTTTAACCTGTGCAGTGGTGTCCTGCTGTCTCCCTGCTGCTTGAGTGTTTCCCCACTGCCAGAAGTTCCTGGAGCTTTTCTCCACCCCAGTTCTTCCAGTGAAGTGTGCAGCTACACACCGCAGTGTGCCTGCACCCTGCTCGTCACTGTGGCATGTAGCTGCACATTCCCTCCATGACACCCCAAGTGGTGTGGTTGTAGACAAATTTTGAATTGAATTACATATTTTGAATTCCATCATTCTAGTTGTCAAGAGCTAGATAGTGAATTTTCTGCACAAAGCTGAGAAAGGATTGCATAGCTGCTCTGCCCCAGGAAGCCTTTTGACTCGGAGATACTGCTCATTGGTATAGTTTCGCACGTGCCCCTTGGCTGTGCAATGGAGGAGATAATTTACTATAGCCATTTGCAGGGGACAGCTCATTCCCCACCCCACACCGCGATCAGCTAGCTCTCCAAAAGCAGCAAGTAGAAGGGGAGAAAACCATAGCTCTGTGTTCTCACCCCTCCACCAGTTGCTCCCTTCAACACTAGCGAGTTCTAATGTGGCAAAATCGCTAATTTCCTACTATGGTCTTGAGGAGTCACATCAATTACAAACTAGACCTTAGACGCGCAAAGATTACTTCTGCATTGCATTCTGCAGCTCAAGTTGCATTAAAACTTAAATCCACAAAAACCAGTCACCAAACTGCAAATTTATTCACGTTGACAGTTATATTACTGACATAGAGTACAAGAGTACGGCGCTGATCGCTAATCATACAAATCAGTAGTTAACAACTTGTCTTCGTCACCATAAAGCCCATGGCCAGTATCTGCTTTTGAAAGCATGCTTTATGTAACTTATCAATTCATCACTGGTGCTGTATGTCCCTTTGAAATGGATCTCTTAAAAAGATCATGTGCTTGCTTGTTGAACAGTTTACACAAAGCATTTTGCCATTTTAAAGTCTGTGTGCAATTTTAAGACATGAGGCAAACTATTGCTTCATATCTGAGTGCTATGAAAAAAATCAATGTCAGCAGCTACGGTAAATTATTTAGACACATTAAGAAAGGAAATTAATAAAAAATAATCCAAACAGTGACAACTGCTAAAAGCTACAAGATGTATTTGAATATATTTTACTGTCATTTGTTTATAAGACATTTTTAAATGGCCTACGTTCTAAATTCTTTTTCATAAACCTGAAGATTGAAAAGCACCATGGATTTCTCAAAATAGATTTTTGTGAATTATGATCAGACAGGGAAATATTGCTGTTGCATTACTGGAAGAATCCCAGAGAAAATTTTGTACGATTAAAAAACAGACTATATACTCATTCTCCAAAGTTTTATATCTGTAGTTATAAGACTTATTTTCCCATAAATCTTCTGCATTTTTAGTTGCCTCCTGAAAATTCAGATCTCTTGAGTTTAGTCTCAGTAATAATTTATCTCATTTCAACTTGTGCAATGAAACATTATCAAGGAACTCTGCAATCCCCCCAATCATTTTTCTTCCTGTATAGTTTTATTTAGACTTGAAATGTATGTGTATTCAAAGATTTTAAGTTTGTCTATTGAATTTAACTAACAGGAATTAAACAGTCTGGAGAGCAAAGATTACAGAGTATTGCTGGAACCCAAATCTACTTGCAAAGGGATCAATTGCAAAATTCCCATTAACTTCACTGAATCAGGATTGTGCCCTATCCTAGCAATCCTATGTAGTAGGTATTACCAAGAATAGCACCACTAAGTGCAGAAGGCCTATTTATAATAGAACTGTGTGCTAAAATAACCGTTTGAAGTTTCAGGCTTTTCAGTCCCCATCTTACAAAGGGTGCGTCTACATTTAGAAATTAAGTCGACTTAAACTTGCTTAAATCGACTTAATTTAATCTGCGTCCACACAACATTTTCCTTAAGCAACTGCTTAAGTTGACTTAAGGAAAATTAAAGTTGACTTTACTAAACCTCCTTTTAAGTCGACTTTGATGGCTAAATCGACTTTAAAAAGTCGACTTAGCCAGTGTGGATGTGAAGTAGCTCTAAGTCAACTTTAAGTTGACTTAGGGGGCTTTAGGGCTTCCCCACTGCCCTCCCTGCCAGGGTGGCTGACACAGCCACAGCCTGGCATGCCCCCCCACAGGGCAGGACAGCACCCTGCCCACTCTGCCCCTATGCCCTGCCAGGGTCCCTGTCCCCCTTTGCCCCATTGTACCAAGTTACAATGGGGCAAAGGCTGAGCCCCATGGAACTTGTCAAGGGGTCCCCCCCTGTCGCCATGGACCTGTCCCAGGTCCACCTAGCCCCTACAAGTCGACCTAGGTGTCCAGTGTGGATGCTCTAGGTCAATTAGCAGGGTCCCCTCAAAGTCGACTTAATTTTTGAGTGGGGACATGCTAAGTCAACTTAAATTAACAAGTGTAGACATAGCCTGTGTGTGTAATTTTAAGTACAAGTAGTCTTATTGAAACCATTAGGACTTCTGATATATTAAAACTATGAATCTGCATAAGTGTTTTGCTTGGTAGAAAGCCTAATTGTTACATATGAAAGGGAATCATGTATTGATTTTTTTTTGAGCATTTAATGTGATTGTATTTCCTGATTTCATTATATTCTTTAATCAGCCTTTTAAAAGCAGCACATTTAATGTATGTTCAAGAAATGTGTGATCAGACTGTTGCCAAATAAGAACTGATTAAAGATATTCCTTTCTTCCAGCTGGAAAGGGAGAATTTAAGTTTGTTTGTGACCCTGCCAGCAGGTAGAGGATCTTGGGAAGCAGCTGCCACACACACACACTAGCGAGGTTCAAGTCAATAGGTGTTTTATTGGGAGTGAACAAGGGTAAATGGAATGGGGCAGTAAGGTATGTAGAACAGTATAGTGTCACAGTGGGATAGTATAGTTGTAAATGTTATGATAAACCAATGTAAATCAATGTGAACAAATGGAAACCAATGGGGTTTTTTACAAGTATAAACCAATGCAATAGAGGTAATGACTGAAGCTATACAAAGCAACTGTACCAATGAGAGGCAGAGCAACTGTACCAATGAGAGACAGTCAGTAAACGTAAGGTCAGGGGAAATGACCAGGGAGTATGGGCAGGCAGTAGCAGAGGGATAAGGAAAAACACAGCAGCAGAGGCTGCAGTAAGCCTCGAAGCCCTATAGGGGGGGACTTTAGGTAGGCTGCAGGCTAGGTGTGGAGCCACCCAAGACGGGCTGGAGCGTGCTTGGAGCGGAGGTGAGCAGGGGAACAGACCAGGGAAGCAAAACTCAGAAGGTGGGGGCAGGGTAACATGTGGAGGGAGCGCGTGGGGAAACTGGGCAAGGGAATGGAGGTAAAGGGGGGGGTCTAGGGTGGATCTGGGCAGCAAAACACAGGGGGTCAGGGGGTTTGAGGGGAAGACCAGACAGGGGTTTCGGGCGGCAGAAAAATGGCGGCAAAGGAATGGAAAGAGGGTTTGGGAAGTTCGGAGCAAGCAGCAGAGGGAAAAGGCAGCGAGGGAATGGACCTGGGAAAGTCGGGGAAAGCGACGGAGGGCAGCAAAGGAAGTGGAGAGCGAGTCCAGGAAAGTTGGGGAAAGCGGCGGAGGGAGAAAAGGGAGAGCAACGGAGAGGCGGACAACGGCAAGGGGGTTCGGAGAAAAGCACGTGGAGACGGGGAAGGCAACGGCCAGGCGGCAAAGGGCTCGGGACAGGCACAGAAAAAATCTTAACAGATCTATAACGTGGCACAATAGTAAAAACTTAATCTAACAAAGATAAAACTAAGGAGAAAAAACCGACAGCAAATCAGTAGCAACAAACTTACAATGGTAAAACTTAACACAGCTAAGGAAAAAACACCGGTCAGCAAATCAGCAGCAACAAACTTACACTAGTAAAACTTAACACAGCTAAGGCAACATACTTACAATAGTAAAACTTAACACAGTGTGAGGTTGGAACGGCTGGGAGCAGGGAGCTCCGGGCAAAGTCCACAGAGGCAGATGGCTGAGCAGCGGCACGGCTTATGCTATTGCGGCGGAAAGGAACCGTGGAGCAGGAGGGGGTCTCCGGTACAGACCCCGAGGTAAATTTAGAGCTAGCCCGCTGGGGAAAACGATCCCAACGACCTAAGGCAGAGAGAATCTGAGAGAGAGGGATCTTACCAATCCCCAGGAGAGCAGCAAGGATGGAAGCAGAAGCAGCAACAGCATCGAAGAGTGCAGAGAGGACTCGGTTCAGCTCGTAGTTCGTAGTTCAGGAGATCTCCAGGAGAAAATTCGTTGTTTGTGGGAGGGGAGTTAAAACGGGGATACGCTCAATCAAAAATTAGCTGGGAGCGGAGAAAGGGTCCCCCAAAGACCCCAGGTTGATCAGGCCAGGAGGCAGTGCAGGAACCTATTCTGGGGTCTGGCCCCCAAAAGGTCTGCTTTTATAGACAAATTCAAACAGTTCCCGCCGGTAATTCTGATAGGCTCCCTGAATTACAGGGGAGGAGAGAGGGCAGGGAAAACTGCAGGCAAAACAAGGAACATGTCTGGGCAGAGTCTTGGGCTGCAGGTATGTGACTCATAGTCACAGGTGTTGGTGTGTGATTCATGCCCTTTGTGAAAAACAAGCCACTCTGGTCTTGCACTCCTGGGCATTGTCCACCCTACGCCAAGCCAGGGCTGGAACAATAGTTAAGGGGCCTCCTCCCCAGGCAGGGCCATGGCACCAAAGAAGCTGTGAAAAAGCCATTCCCATGAGCAGCCTGGGAGGGGTGGCCACACAAACAAGGGAGACAAAAACTGGCACAGGGGAAGATCTGTCAGGGACAGTTTACAAACAATTTTTCCTTAAATTCACACATACATGTAACAAGCTATTTATTCACAAAATTGAAATGTTTTTTAAAAATCAAATATTAAAGTAGGAACTGATGGAATTTAACCCATCATGAGAACTGAATTTGAATAAAAACTCTTTGTGGTTATAAAATGTTCAGAGAAGTGTGAGTTTGGGGTTGTTTCCCCCCAGCCCTCCCACAACCATCACTTCCACATTCTGTTCAATACCAAAATACTGTGAGAAAAGCTGTTCTCACAGAATACCTGAAGGGATAAACCAGAAGCAGAAGTGCCAAACATTTTATGAGAAAGTCTCTTCTACAAGATGTTCAGGTGAATTTTGCATATCTGGAAGATTCAAGGACTGTAGCTTAGGTTCAGATACTCGATCAGTCCCCAAATTGGCTATGTCTACACTTGTTAATTTAAGTCGACTTTAAGTAAGTCGACTTAACTAAGTCAACTTTAAGTCAACTTATTGTGTCTACACTTAAAATTAAAGTCGACTTAAAGGGGAACTTACAAATTTGACCTAGAGCATCCACAGTGGATGCTCTAGGTCGACTTTGTGGGGCTAAGGGGACCTTCGGCAGGTCCACGGTGGTGGGGGGCACCCCTTGTGTGCAATGGGGCAAAGGGGGACAGGGACTCCAGCAGGGCATGTGGGCAGGGTGTGACACTGTCTGGATTTAGGGAAGCATTTATGATATTATTTTCTATGGATATCTCATAAATGCTATAATCCATAGAAACTATGTCATGTTTGGTATCAATAGAAAGGTAGTCATTTGCTGGGAATGATTATAAAGTTTATGTGTAGGAATTCTATTTCAATTAGAAGTTAGGAATTTGATGTTGTATCTATACTTAACTTGTGTCATTCTGGAGGAATGCCTTAGACAGGAGGGTGTGAACAACCATTGTCTCCTTAATGTTAAGGAAGCTCCCACCTACAATGGGCCATAGGAAGAAACCTGATGAGCCATTAAGGAGACAATGGTTCACACCCTGCCCATATGCCCTGCCCTTTGGGGGGCATGCAGGCAAGCTGCTTAAGTCGACTTAAGGAAACTGTAGTGTAGACGCAGGGTAAATTAAGTCGATTTAAGCAACCTTAAGTCTACTTAATTTACCAGTATAGACGCAGCCATTAAGTGCTCTGCATGCAGAATTTCCACTGACTTCAGTGGTAGCTGGAGTATTTGCAAACTTTGGGACACTGAACATTTGGATCCTTATCTCAACTATCACCAATGCCAAACCTTAGAAGCTCTGTCATTCTCTAATGGTGAGAACACATCAGTTTTGCTTCTTCAAAGTGTCTGACAAAGTGGGATTTTTTCCCACGAAGGCTCATGCGATAAATAAATTTGTTAGTCTTTAAAAGTGCCACAGGACTCCTTGTGTATCATTTTTACTGTACGGCACCACCTCAGTTGAGACCAGCCAAGGGGTATGAGTGGAAACCAATAAAGGAAGGTTACTCACCTTGGTGCAGTAACTGGACTTCTTCGAGATGAGAGTCCCCATGGGTGCTCCACCATAGGTGAGTGCGCGCGCCGCGCGCCACTGACCGGAGATTTAAAGAGCAGTGGCCATTGGAGCCACGCGCGCGAGACAGCTGTCTCGCGGCGATCGAGACGCTACTCAGAAAGCGCGTGGCTCCAACCGCCCATTCCCTTCTCTACCCATACAACTGCAAGGGTCCGAAAGAGAGGGGAGGAAGGCGGGTGGTGGAGCAGCCATGGGGACTCTCATCTCGAAGAAGTCCAGTTACTGCACCAAGGTGAGTAACCTTCCTTTCTCCTTCGAGAGGAGTCCCCATGGGTGCTCCACCATAGGTGTATAACTAGCAGTGTCCTGAAATGCACGGTAGGGCTTCAGAGCCTCATGTATGCATTATTGCTAGTATTGACTGTCCGAGTGTTGCATCTGCTCGAGTCATGCTATCTATTGCGTAATGTCTGATAAAGGTATGTGGTGAGGCCCAAGTCGCCGCCTTGCAAATGTCAACAACTGGGACATTGTTCCTAAAGGCCGTAGTGGTCGCCATTGCTCTGGTGGAGTGGGCTCTTATGTTTGATGGTGCCGTAATACCTTTTGATTTGTATGCTTCCTGAATACAGGTGCATATTAGTTTTGATATTCTTTGTGAAGAGAGTACCGAGCCTTTACATCTGTTAGCTATGGCAACAAATAATCTCTCAGATTTCCTGAATGGTTTTGTTCTGTCCATATAGAAGGCCATCGCCCGTCTGACGTCAAGTGTATGTAGACGTGCTTCCTCGGGATTGGCATGAGGTTTCGGGAAGAATACAGGTAAGTCTATAGGTTGATTTAGGTGAAAAGATGTCGAAATTTTTGGGATGAATCTTGGGTGAGGCCTCAACGTGACCTTGTCCTTATGGAATACAGTGAAAGGAGGGTCTGTCATTAAGGCCCCCAATTCGCTCACCCTTCTTGCTGAGGTAATAGCTACTAGAAAGATGACCTTCATTGAGAGATTTAACAAAGAACAACTTGCCAAGGGTTCAAATGGAGGACCAGTAAGCGCTTGAAGGACCAACTGTAGGTCCCAGCTCGGAGGTGGCACCCGTACCTCTGGGTAAAGGTTCTGCAAGCCTGATAGAAATCTTTTTATGACAGGATGTGAGAAGATCAATCCTATTTTGTTGTCGGAGCGGAAGGTGGAAATAGCCGCTAGGTGTACCTTTATCGAGCTATTAGATAATTTTTTCCTTTTCAGAAGTATCAAGTAGTCGAGGACAACTGGGATGGACGATCGACATGAGTCAACATGTCTCAACCACTCTGTGTACCATGTCCACTTCTGGAGGTAAGTACGTCTCGTAGATGACTTTCTGCTATTTAATAGTACCTCTCGGACCGGTTCAGAGCATTCGAGTTCCTCTCGTGAGAACCATGGAGTAGCCAAGCCATCAAGTGCAGTTTGTGGAGGTTCTGATGCAGGGTTTTGCCGTTGTTTTGTGAAATCAGATTTGGTATGAGCGGGAGACGGATAGGTGGATGAATTGACATTTGTAACAGAAGAGTGAACCACGTTCGTTGTGGCCATGCTGGGGCTATCATTATTGCCCGTGCTTGATCCTCTCTTATCTTGATCAACGTCTTCTGAATGAGAGGGAGTGGAGGAAAGGCATATACTAAGTCGCCTGACCAGGGGTTGTGGAAAGCATCTCCCCGGGATGCCCTTCCAATTCCCGCTCTCGAGTAGAAATGGTGACATTTGCGGTTCTGATATGTGGCAAAAATATCTATAGTCGGGTATCCCCATTGACGACATATGCTGTCCCACACACTTTGGTTTAACTCCCACTCGTGTTCTGTCGGGAAAGCTCTGCTGAGTGTGTCGGCAACTGTGTTTCGGGCACCCGGTAAATAGGTTGCTGAGATGGTGACGCCGTGGGCTAGACACCATCTCCATAGTTTCATAGCTTCTACACAAAGCGAGGGGGATCTTGCTCCACCCTGTCTGTTTATGTAATACATGGAAGCTATGTTGTCCGTCATAATTTGTATGTGGGCGTTTCTGATCCTTGATATGAGTACACGCCCTGCGAACCGCCTGAAGCTCTAACACATTTATGTGTAAATTGAGCTCTGTTGGTGTCCACTTTCCCTGTGCTGTTTCGCTGTGGAGGCATGCCCCCCACCCTATGAGAGAGGCATTGGTTGACATCCAAGTGATGGGTGTCTCCTGTCGGAAAGGAACCCCTGATAGGAGGTTCCTGGGTACCCTCCACCATTGCAGGGATCGCTTGACGTCTGTTGGAACCGATATGATCATATGTGTTGGGTGCCAATGGGGTTTGAAAACTTTTGAGAACCAGAGCTCTAGTGTTCTCATATGAAGACGTGCATTGTCGACCACTGCCGTTGTGGCCGCCATATGGCCTAATAGTCTCATGCAGGTCAAAGCATCTATTGTCGGAGCGATGGTTATCGTGTCTACAAGACTGCCTATTGCCTCATACCTGTCTTGAGGAAGAAAGGCCCTTGCTGATTGAGAATCCAGTCTTGCCCCAATAAAATCGATAGTCTGAGAGGGGACTGCAGTTGACTTTTGCCAGTTTATGAGGAGGCCTATTTTCTGGAATACCTGGACCATACATTGCAGATCTTCCCTTGCTTTTTCCTCTGAGGTTGCCTTTAAAAGGCAGTCATCTAAATAGGGAAAGATCATGATGCCCTGGCTCCTTAAAGCGGCTGCTACTACTGCGAATACCTTGGAAAAGGTTCTCGGGGCTGTCGAGAGACCGAAAGGCAAGACTGTGTATTGGTAATGCCTGTTCCCGACTCTGAATCTTAAGAATCTTCTGTGAGATGGATGAATCGAGATGTGAAAGTACGCATCTTGGAGGTCGAGGGATGCAAACCAGTTGTCTGACTCCAGGGCAGGAATGATCGATGTTATTGTATTCATTCTGAATCTTTGTTGAGTGATAAATTTGTTGAGCCTTCGGAGATCGAGGATGGGTCTCCAGCCCCCCGATCTCTTCTCTGTGAGGAAATAGGGGGAGTAAAAACACCTCCATCTGTGCTCTTGTGGAACTTCTTCTATTGCACCTAGTTGTAGTAGGCGCTGCACGTCCTGTAAAAGTAATTGTTCATGAGCTGTGTCCCTGAAGAGGGACGGGGAAGGGGAAATGTGACTTCGAGGTGTTTTGAACGGAATGGTGTACCCTGTGTTGATAATCTCTAGTACCCATTTGTCCGATGTGATCGCCGTCCATTCGTGATAAAAGGCTCTGAGTCGATGATGGAAGGTCGGTACCTGCCCTGGAACTTGACATAGGTTTGACGGTCCCTCGACCGAGCTTTCAAAATTGAGGCTTTGCCGGTGGGTTCTGGGACGTATTGGACTGTCCCGTGGTTTGTCTGCGTCTCTGGGCCCGGTATCTGCCCCTTGGTGGATCTTGTCTCCTGTAATTCTGTCTATTTGGATATTGGTAGTGGAACCTCGGGTTATATGGTTGGAATCTATTTGATCGTGATCTTGTCATAGTTGGGTAGATGCCAAATGTTTTCAGTGTGGCTCTATCATCTTTTGACATGTACATGGTATCATTCATCTTGTCAAAGAATAACTTTCCTTTGTCAAAAGGTAGATCCTCGATTGAGGACTGAAGCTGGCATGGCAGATCAGCGGAGTGCAGCACCACTCCTGTAGCCATGGATCTTGCCGCCGTATCGGCTACGTCTAAGGCTGCCTGCATCGCTGTTCTCGATATTAATTGTCCTTCCCTAATTATGGAGTGGAACTGACGTTGCATCGCCTCTGGAACAACCTCTATGAAATCTGCTAATTTGAGGTAATTTGTGTGGTTATAATTTGCAAGCAGAGCCGCATAGTTCGATATGCGCATCTGAAGGGATGATGATGTATAGACCCTCTTCCCAAAGGCATCCAATTTCTTATCCTCTTTATTCGATGGAGTAATTTTATTATATTGCTGTTTGTTCCTTTGAGTTGCTGCCTGCACAACTAGCGAGTTTGGAGCAGGATGAGTAAAGAGGTATTCTGAGTTTTTGGCTGAAATATAATATCTTCTATCAGCTCTCCTGTTAGTTGGTGTGATAGATGCAGGAGTCTGCCAAATTAGCTCCGCAGGTTCCAGCAGAGCATTGTTCATAGGTGGTGCCAGTCTTGTAGTTGTTCTAGTGTGCATAAAATTGAGAAGCTTGTGATGTGACTCAGCTACTTCTTGTAGAGGAATCTCCATGGACTCCGCCACTCTTTTGAATAACTCCTGGAACTGTTTTGCATCGTCCAGTGACGTTGAGGAGTAGTTGGGATAATCACCTCATCTGTTATCGAGGAGACCTCCTGATGTGGGGAGCGTAGGTGAGTATCTTCCTCTTGTTCCTCCTCATCCTGAGAGAGAGAATGTGGGGAGGACGTGGGTAGATCAACCGTCCTCTCCAGAGGTGAATTATCATTATCATTCTGTACCCTTGGTCTTTTATATGATGGATGTCTCTCCTGTCTGTACCAATGAGGAGGGTAAGATGGTTGAGGACCATACCAGCCCTGTTCATAATAGGGGTATGATGCCCTGTCATGAAATGGCATCATGAGCCGTGGTCTATAGTAAGGGTCATAGACCTGATGTTTTCTAAGGATTTCTTCCTCTGCCTCTTCTTCACTTGTGGACTGAGGGGGAGATCTGCTGTGTTGCTGTTGACCCCTTCTGCTATGGTGAACCGGCAGTTCAGGAGAGGGTGACCTATCTCTCAGAGTGACTACATGTTTCCTCTTTTCTGTTCTCTTTCTGGCAGAGCTCGGTGCGGAGGTTTTCTCTTGAGGAGCTCTCCGCGGTGCTGAAGCGGCTTGCGGTGCTGTGGGTGCGTCTCCTGCACCGGCCCCAGCTAATCAGTATCCAGGTGAGTAATCGAAGCTTGCAGCTCCGAGAGGTCGGTAGCTGTTGCCTCCGGGCTCTGAGGCTTGTCCGGTGCCGAGCCCACTGATGGTGCCGACCCTTGGGCTGCCCTCTGGGTGCCAGGCAGTTTCTCCAGCTGGTCGGAGCTGCTTGCTGCAGCCGTGGCTTTCTTTTTTAACTCTGCACCGCTTTTTGTGCCTGAGGAGCCTGCAGCCTCTTTGGCACGGTTTTTAGCTGGGGACAAGGAGAGTTGTTTCCTTCTTTTAAACTCTCCTTGAGGAGATGCCAAGTGCCTTTTCCCTGACTGCTGAGTCGGGGAGGCAGAGCGTCCCCGACCCGGGTCTGAAGCCGGTCATAGGGACTTTTCCATTAAGAGCAGCTTGAGTCTGAGATCCCTGTCCTTTTTGGCTCTCGAGCTCAAGCTCTTGCAATGAGGACATTTCTCAGAAATATGTCCTTCTCCTAAACATTTGATGCAGACGGCATGACCGTCTGAAGCCAGTATGGCATCCTGGCATTTCTCGCACCTCTTGAAGCCGGGCGAACCCGGCATGCTGAGAGTGTGCGAGGTTTTTTTTTTTGTTTTTTGTTTTTTTTTAAAAACAGAATAAAGAGAAAAAAGAAAAAGGGGAAGTTTCGCTAGGAAACAACACTAACTGGTTCAGTCTAAGGGAAAACTAAGGCTGAGTGAAAATTTTCCTGAGGGGGATCGGTCTCCGGCCAGTGACCGTGGCGGTAGAGAAGGGAAAGGGCGGTTGGAGCCTCGCGCTTTCTGAGTAGCGTCTTGATCGCCGCGAGACAGCTGTCTCACGCGCGCGGCTCCAACGGCCACTGCTCTTTAAATCTCCGGTCAGTGGCGCGCGGCGCGCGCCCTCACCTATGGTGAAGCACCCATGGGGACTCCTCTCGAAGGAGAAGAATGAGTTACTGGCAGGGTGCTCAATGGGTGCGTCTACACTGGCAACTTAGTTCGATTTACGGATGCTTAAGTCGACCTACACAAAGCCGCGTCCACACTGGGCTTTTATTAAATCAATTTAAGTGCTTCCTTAAGTCGACTTAATAATACGACCTCTGAAGGTCAACTTAAAGCCAGTGTGGATGGGGAACAGCGCTAAGTCAACCTTATTAAGTCGACTTAAAGCCAGTGTGGATGGCTATGTCTACTGTTAAGTTGATTTAACAAGGTCACCTTAAGTCGATTTAAAGTATTGCCACTCTGATAAGTTGACTTAACAGAGTCAACTTAACTTTACAAGTGTAGACATAGCCAATATGAAAGATCTCCTAGTATTGGAATTTGCCTCTTTATCACATGGTCCAGAATAACTGAAATATAGGGAGCATCAGGGCATATAACAAAGCTTGCTTTCTTCACAAGCCATTTGAAGGTGAGAGGTGGAATTGCTAAAGTGGAAGGAGATGGGGTAAATTGTTGAGTTTCTGGTTTTCTGGTTGTGGGTAATATTGTGTAGTGTTGCTGTATTTGTAACATCTGCAAAAAAATACAACAGAAGAAATTCCCAATGTTAAGGGCACTGATGTCCTTTAGTGTTTGGTACAAGTCCAAAGAAATAAAGAAATGAAAAGCTCACTGTTTTCCATTCACTATGTACTGTAGTCATTTCTAATCTATTCAAACTCTATTGCTATCGTCTTCTTGAACATTAACAAGCTCATATAATTCACAGAATTCTCATATTAAAAGTAACATTGAAGTGGAGCAAGCTATTTTTACTGTAGGAACTAAAAATGTAGAGAATCCAAATCCTTGAGAGGCTCATAGTATGTTTTTTTTTCTTTTTGCTAAGTAGAGATACAGAAGTCCATTTTCTAGCACAGTATGAATAAGAAACACTCTTGAAAATAAGGCTATTATTTTAGCCTTCCTATCTCTATAATAGATTGCTGCTAAAGGTAATACAGGTCAGAACTGAAGTGAGAATATTTTGTTTCATGTCTGGTGATGCCAAATCCCTAGAAATGTCACTTAATTGGCCGTTTTTAAGATATCAATAACAAATCATTGGAACAGTCTTAATAGTGAGAATCAGCAGGTAGAAGAAGAGGGAGGTCTTGGAAATCTATATGATTTGTGGCTTCTGAAACTTTGGTTGCTAAGCACTAGCTTGAAGCAAGAGAAAAATATTTTGTAATGTTCAGTACATGAAAGAGAGGAATAAGAATTTGTATATTATAGAGGAGAGAGCTGTTCTTTACACAGCAGGAATTATAGGAGATTGTTTAAAGATATTAAGGTAATTAGAGCTCTAGAAAAATAGCAGATTGTTTGATTATATGACCTACTCCTTTATGGGTGTATTTTAGCTCTAACAATTCTATAAATGGTAAAATAATTAAAATTGTGTTTAGTGAATTTCTGGTTAAATAATTTCTCCACGGAACTTCTCAATACTCATTTATTACTTGTGCATGCTTCAATTTCAGCTAAGGTGCAATAGCCCTTGTACTGTCCTGGGGGCATCCCTTTCAGATGCTTCCCCAAGACTTTTGAACAACCAAAGACAAGATTGACATCCAAGGTATTAAACCCACTGTGTGATGGGACAGGACTTTGGGAGTTTAGTTAGTTCTTCATGGATATTGGTGCATGGCAGACATGATCAATAAAGCTCATAATTAGAAATCTCACTATCAAGGCTCAGTGCTTTCACTTAAGGAGCTCCCAGTAAGCTGAGTCACAGCACTCAACAAATTAAATCTGTATTGCAGTGCCCAGTATGTTTGTATGAAGAACATAGTAAATGTGGGAGAAGTTCTTCTATAGAAAGCATAAAAAGCAGGCTAGAAAAAAATGCACTGTATACTACCTCTGCTCCTATACCAATTAGAACTTTTGAAGAGGGTGAAATTTTGCCACCTTTACACTGAGGATTAAATTAATATTTGAACAGTCACTGGGAAACAAATGGAAATCACGGGGCTACCCTCTACTTAAGGTACTATTCAATGTGAGCAAGGGTTTCAGAATCTGACCCCCAGTAAGCACACAGGATGAGATCCTCTGGGCTAGCAGACCTATATCTGAGTCCAGAAGTAAGGGGATAAGGGGCTCACCTTTACAGCTCTCCAATCCTGCATTCAGAGAGTGCTAACACAGTCCTTGCTGCATGGAAGGAAAATAGGAATTGCCATACAATGTCAGGTCATTCATTCACCTAATCCATAGCCTGTCACCAATAATGGCTAGGTGGTAGAAGAAAGTGCAAGAGACTCTATAGTAGCTAGCTGTGAGGCAACCTGCTCTCAGCAAATCTTCCACCTAATCACCAATAATCAAAGGTTGGTTTATGCTCTGAAGCATGAGGGTTTCCTTGAATGCTACATGCAGTTATGGCCATGCCATCTCAAAAGAAATATTAGAATTCTAATATTATTAGAATTATTTTTATTATTAATATTAGAAATATTAGAGTATTAGACTATAGAGAAGAGCAACAAAAATGGTTAGGGGAACAAAACCATTTCCATGTGGGGAGAGATTGAAAAGACGGGGACTGTTCAGCTTGGAAAAGAGATAAATAAGTGGTAATATGACAGAGATCTACAAAATAATGAATGATGTGGAAAAACTGAATAGTGAAATGTTATTTTATTCCTTCATATAACACAAGAACCATGGGTGACCCAAGGAAATGAATAGGTTTAAAAAAAACAAAAGGAATTATTTCATCACACAATGCAAAGTCACATTGTGGAACTTGGTTCCAGGGGATGTTGTAAAGGCCAAAATTATATCTGGAAAGAATTTCAGAAAAGAATTAGATAGGTTCCTGGAGGATAGGTCCATCAATGGCTATTAGTCAAGATGGTCAGGGGTGCAACCCCATGCACTGGGTGACCCTAAATCTCTGAGTGCTAGAAGAAGGGACTGAACAACAAAGGATGGATCACTTGTTAAATTGCCCTGTTCTGTTCACTCCTTCTGGCACCATTTTGCTGTCAGAAAACAGGATGTTGCGCTACATAGACTATTAGTCTTATCCAGTATGGTCATACTTATGTTCTTAATTCTTATTTATTTACAACTATTTTTTCTTTTCTCTCTCTCTCTCTCTCTCTCTCACCCACACCCACACCCACACCCACACGCACACATACCAGTATTTTAAAGTTGCTCTGGATATTCCAGTCAAATAAATGTGGATAAGCAACAATTGTGTCATAATGGTGTTCTCCTTGTTGAAGGAAAAATGTTTGTATAAATTAAAGGTAGAAATAAAACTGCTTATAATGAAGCACATTGTAATAAACACTCAAAATATAATGTTGAGGTATACAGAGGATTCTTCTTCTTGATATTATTTGATATGTAACTGACTGACTGAAAAAGAGGTTTTATGTTCCACTAATCATTTTTCTTGATAAACTTTAAAGAATGAAAATGACAAGTCACAAGAACAGTGTGTTCATAAAACCACAATCATCTGGGAACCCCTCTCTGCTAATTATCTTTCAACAAATCAATAAATATAGAGACTGCCATTACCTAAAAAGGTTTCTAATTAAAAACTCAACAAAAAGCTCAAAAACGTAGGAATTACAATACTATACCAGTCCAATAATACATTTATTTCTGTCTCCTCTCACCAACCATGGCAAGACTTCAGAGGAAGGTGCAAGAAACCCTGTAGTTTGCAATAAAGACATATATGAAGCTTCATCTGAACATTACACAGTTAATAGCTAATGTCTACAAACATTAGAGTTTATTTCCTTTAGCATATTACATCCTCTTGTGTAACTTTGGCTGCTGTTTAGTGCTAAGCTCTTGAATTTGATTGTGTTAGTGAAAGAGAGAAGCTGATCCAATAATATGGCCCTAATGTAAGACCTGGTTTCTAGTCTCTGCTGTTCTACAGACTCCTTGTGTGAGCTTGGGCAAGCTTCTCTGTGCCTCAGTTCCATGCCTGGAAAATGGGGTTAATACTATTTCCTTGCCCCACAGCAGTATTATAAGCATTAAAGCTTGCAAAGAACTGAGATACTCTGCTAATGGGTGCCATATACCGTCACTTTGCTGTGACGCTGGAAATACCTTTCCCAGACCTGAAGAGTTCCATGTGGCTTGAAAGCTTGTCTTTCTGACCAGCAGAAGTTGGTCCAACGAAAGGTATTACCTCAATTAGCTTGTCTTTCTAGCATACAAAAAATGCCTTTAGAGTTGTACTATGCTTTGATAATGTAAAGTGTGTAAGAAGTACTAAATATTACTACTAAAACCATTAGCATATTATTTTTTACTTTGCAGACAGTTCACACACACACACACACACACACACACACACACACACACACACACAC
>ML686135.1:1643582-1677614 GCA_007922175.1 Pelusios castaneus | reverse complement strand
CACACACACACACACACACACACACACACACACACACACACACACACCCCTCCCCTCCACCCCAGTTCACTGGATATCCATGTTTTCCCTTTCTGGGGGCACATAACTCCAGCATGTTGCTCACTGGCCACTCCAGAAGCAGCCTAGAGAAAGAACTCAGTCATAGTTTCATCTCTGTTTCCACTTTGTTAAGGGGTGGGGAGGAAGTAATCTGGACCAGGCACAGTTATTTGCTCTTCATCCAGGTCAGCCATACTGTCTAGTGCCTTATGGGGGAACATCATATGCTCCATCTGCTCCCTGCCTTCTGCCTGTCTGCTTGCTGAGAGAGAAGGGCATTGCAAAAATCATGTTTTCTTATCTCCAAACCCAAGATTTGGAGAAGATGCACAGGAATGTATGTGTGGGCGGCTGGTTCTAATCTTTCTCTTATGCCCTTTGTGGCTACATAAAATTGGGACATAATCTGGCCTTAACATTTACAAAATATGTCAAAGAACTACTAAAACAGCACATTATAGGTACATTGAAGCATATTTATTATATATATTCACTGACTACTTACACAAAGATTGAGCAACGCACTCACTAAAAACATATAGACAAGATGAAAGTGAAAACAAGCCGGTTGAAAGTCTGTTGGTTAAATTTAGAGGAGAATGCAACAAGGGGGATGTCGTGATGGGTGTCTGCTACAGACCGCCAGACCAGAAGGAGAAGGTGGATGAGGCGTTTTATGGACAACCAGCAGAAGTTTCCAGATCGCAGGCCCTGGTTCTTATGGGTGACTTCAATTATCCTCATATCTGCTGGGAAGGCAATACATCAGTGCACAAGCAATCCAGGAAGTTCTTGGAGAATATTGAGGACAACTTCCTAGTACAAATGCTGGAGGAACCAACTAGGGGCCTTGCACTTCTAGACCTATTGCTCACAAACAGAGAAGAATTGATCGGGGAAGGAGAAGTGAATGGCAACCGGGGCAGCAGCCACCATGAGATGCTAGAGTTCAGGATCCTTTTCAATGGAAGGAAAGAAGCAGAACACACACCTTGGACTTCAGAAAAACAGATTTTGGCTCCCTTAGGGAGCTGATGGGCAGGATCCCTTGGGAGGCTGATCTGAAGAGAAAAGGTGTCCAAGACAGCTAGCTGTATTTTAAAGAAACCCTGTTAAAGCACAGGAAGATAACATTCCGATATACAGAAAGAACAACGAATGTAGAAGGCACACAGCGTGGCTTAGCAGAGAACTCTGCAGTGAGCTGAAACATAAAAGGGAAGCTTACAATAAGTGGAAGCTTGGACAGATGACAAGGGAGGTGTATAAAGATATTCCTCGGGACTGCATGGATAAAATCAGAAAGGCCAAAGGACAATTGGAGTTGGAGCTAGCAAGGGATGTGAAGGATAACAGGAAGGGGTTCTACAAGTATGTCAGCAACAGGAAAAGGATCAGGGGTGCTGTAGGTCCCTTACTGAATGGGGCACGCACCCTCATGGTGGATGATGCGGAAAAGGCTGAAGTACTCAATGCTTTTTTTACTTCAGTCTTCACAGGGAGGGCCAGCTCCCAGGCTACTATGCTGGGTAACGCAGAATAGAGAAAAGAAGATTGGCCCTCGGTGATGGAAGATCAGGTTAGTGCCTGCTTAAAGAAGTTGGATGTGCACAAGCCCATGGGGCCAGATGAACTGCATCTGAGGGTGCTGAGGGAGTTGGCTGAAGTGATTGCAGAGCCGCTGGCCATTATCTTTGAGAACTCGTGGCAAATGGGGGAGGTCCCGGATGATTGGAAAAAGGCAAATACAGTACCTATCTTCAAGAAAGGGAAAAAGGAGGATCCGGGGAATTACAGACTGGTTGCCTCACCTCAATCCCTGGGAAAATCATGGAGCAGGTCCTCAAAGAATCCATCCTGAAACACTTGGAGGAAAATAGAGTGATCAGGAACAGTGAACATGGATTCATCAAGGGCAAATCGTGCCCGACCAACCTGATTTCCTTCTATGATGAGAAGAGTGGATTTGTGGATGCGGGAAAAGCCGTTGACGTGGTATACCTTGACTTTAGCAAGGCTTTTGATACGGTTTCCCACAGCATTGTTGTCGGCAAGTTAAGGAAGTATGGGTTGGAGGAGTGGACCGTAAGGTGGATAGAAAATTGGCTAGATCACCGTGCTCAGCAGGTAGGAATCAATGGCTCAATGTCTAGTTGGCAACCGGTAACAAGTGGAGTGCCCCAGGGGTCGGTCCTGGGGCCAGTTTTGTTCAACATCTTCACTAATGATCTTGATGATGGGATAGACCACGTGCTTAGTAAGTTCGCTGATGACACCAAGCTGGGGGGAATGGTAGATACTCTGGAGGGCAGGGACAGGATCTGGGGAAACTTAGAGAAATTGGAACACTGGGCTGAAAGAAACCTCATGAGGTTCAACAAAGACAAGTGCAAAGTCCAGCACTTAGGACAGAAAAATCCCTTGCACTGCTACAGGCTGGGGACCAATCGGCTAAGTAGCAGCCCTGTAGAAAAGGACCTGGGGGTTAAGGTGGACAGGAAGATGAATATGAGCCAACAGCGTACCCTTGTTGCCAAAAAGGCCAATGGCATATTAGGCTGCCTCAGTAAGGGTATTGCCAGCAGATCGAGGGATGTGATAATTCCCCTCTATTCTACACTGGTCAGGCCGCATCTGGAATACTATATCCAGTTTTGGGCTCCCCACTACAGAAAGGATGTGGACAAATTAGAAAGAGTCCAGCGAAGGGCAACAAAAATGATTAGGGGGCTGGGGCACATGACTTATGAGGAGAGACTGTAGGAACTAGGCTTATTTAGTTTGCAGAAGAGAAGACTGAGGGTAGATTTGATAGCAATCTTCAACTACTTGAAGGGGTGCTCCAAAGAGGAGGGAGTTTGGCTGTTCCTGAGGGTAACAGAGGACAGAAGAAGGAGCAATGGTTTCAAATTACAGCTGGGGAGGTCAAGGTTGGATATTAGGAAAAACTCTCTCACTAGGAGGGTGGTGAAGCGTTGGAATGGGCTACCTAGGGAGGTGGTAGAATCTCCATCTTTGGAGATTTTTAAGGCCCGGTTAGTCAAAACCCTGGCTGGGGTGATTTAGTGGGAGTGGTCCTGCTTTTTAGCAGAGGGTTGGACTAGATGACTTCATGAGGTCCCTTCCATCCCTATTATTCTATGATTCAAAGAGTATTTAAATTGAGTGTGATATATTAGACCCATATTATAGTAGTATGTAAAGTTACCTGTGAAAAACTAATACAGTTTGTTTCAGTTATTTACGATCTATCTGTGGCATGGGCTCTGGTAAGGATCCACAGGGCTGGAACCTCAGCTCTCAAGTAGGGCTTATATACTGGCCCTTACTGGGCAGTCCATTTGAAAACTACTACAGATGAAGGGTTAGCAGAATTTTGACACCTCCCAGAGGTACCACCATGGCAATCATCACTGGGGCTGATGACTGGCCCAAACATACTCTGATCCATGCTGTAAGTTGATGTTAATTCCAGCTTTCACACTTGGTTTGGATCTATCTCTGACCAATAGGACTGATCACCCCTGTTTCAACCACTAAGTCAAACTCTCCATGCCCAGTCGTGACAGCTCTTACTATTTGCTCATCTGTAATGGATGTTAAACCTTCTTGTCTAATCATAATATAATGGGTTCTGTGGTGACAGACTGTTTGCATGGGAAGCAGATGTTGGTGTTTACCTAGATGTAATTTACAATGATGATTGGTGGTGACTGGAGGTTGTTGGTGTGTGTGTGTGTGTGTGTTTGTGTGCGTGTGTGTGTGTGTGAGAGAGAGTGCAATATGGTGTACATTAGAAATCTGCAAAATGTGTCACATGGAATCATTATAGCCTATTAGGTCAATGTCATGCATTTTAAAACCTGCCTTAAATACATGTTTACATAGCCTATATTTACATGTATTTAAAATATTTCTTTACACTATGAACTAAAAGCTGCAAGCTTCCTCCAATCTCTTTGTCTCTCCACAATGATTTATTCTGAAAGCAAAGGAAATAATTCCATTCACTTTTTAGTAAACTGTTTAAATGTTAATTTGGCATGTGTCAGCTGATTTAAATTCTGGGACAGTGGGCAGAGCTTATCATTACAAGGAACGATTTAGCCCCTGTGTCAGTCTGACAGTTCTGTAGATGAAATGTGGCAGGATTTGTTAAGGTTCAGGTACAATAGGCAGCAGAATATTTAGAACCAAACTGTAGAATCTTTTTTTGGTCATACATCACAGACGAAGGCATAACAAGAGCCAGTGGTTGGAAACTGAAGACAGCAAAAGCCAGAAACCTTTTTATAAACACAGAGGGTAGTTACCATTGGAACAGATTAGAAAAAGCCGTAGTAAATTCTCCATTACTTGAAGTCTTTAAATCTAGAAAGAATGTCCTTCTAATATAGATGATCTAATCCAACGTCAGATTGTCAGACAGGAGGCAGTGTTGAAATATTAGTCAGTTAGCCATATTTCTCATTTTTAAAATTTTAATCCATATTTTCTTTCATTTTTGATCTCTCTCAAATCCAAAAAAACAACTAACTATAACCACCAAAACACTGGCAGTCGAGACACATCCTTCTTCAAACTTTCACTTGATATTTATTGACTGCAGAATCTAGTTCAAAATGGCTTTCTTTGTTTTTAATCTTCTTCACTCTTTGTACTCTTACTATGCCTCTAATTCAATAAAACTCAACAGTAAGATATAAAACTATAGACATTACAGTTAATCTCTGTGTGGTATGTGTACATTCTCCCTAAATTCATACAATGTCCTACCCCAGTGTGTCCCCAGCTCAGTATATAATCTAGAAATGTTTCTCCAGGGGTAGCCTCTTCCTTGATTGTTCCAAAATGCTGGTGAAGAATCTGAAGTTAATGTCCACAGGACATTACACATCCATATCCCTTTTTATCTTGGCCAAACAAAGTAAAAACATTCTACTTCCGAGACATTTTTTTTTTTTGCATTTTAATCAAACCAATAAAAATCTGAAGTTTGTTGCTTTTACTTGTTCATGGCTCCTTGTGAACTCATAGCAGTCAAGACTTCTTAGAGATAAGACAAGAAGAAACCATTATGATTATCTAATTTGTTTTCCTGCATCTCTTCCAAGGTCACTTGCCCATTTGAGGATCCTAATGTACCTTTACAAACTTCTTGTTTGTTTTAAATGTTTAGTTTTAAATGTCCCAAGTAATACAGCATCCACCACTGCTTCCAAAACTAGAGCCTCACTTTAAAGGCATATTTTTCTGATATCCAGTTAATTATTTTCCTTTACTAATCTCAGCCCATTGCGCCTTTTGAATTATGCTAAAAAATTATCTTTCCCTCCTTAGTGTTTAGACCTTTCAAATATTTATAGACTGAAACTGTGTCCTCCTTTAAGTCATTTCATTGCCAAGCTGTGAATATTTAGCACTTGCAATCAATCCTCAGACATCAATCACTCCAGAAGCCTAATCATTTTTGCAGCTTTTCTCTGATCTCCCTCCAATTTGTGATTATCTTGCTGATAATGAGATGCCCAGAGTTAAACGCAATGGGCCTTGCCTTGAGCACATGTAAATCAGTGTAGCTCTGCTGAAGCCAGTGAAGCTATGCTGATTAACACTAGATGAGGTCATGGCCCAACATTTTTGGTTTGATGACACCAGAGCTGTCTAGAAAGGAAGTACTATTCCTGTGCCCTTGGCTTCATTGCTCCTGCACATGCAGTCCAAGTACATACGGGCGCTGTGTGTGACCACTTCAAGTCATTTGTAATGTTCTTTCCCTCCGTCCATAGCATATGAGGGGTTCTCTAAGTAAAAGACAAATGAAAAGTCCTTTCCTCTTTCCCTCTCTTATGAGAAAGGGGAATCTGAGTGAAAGCAAAGAAAGACCTGGTTGTCTGAATCCAGCTTTTAGGGCTTGGCCTTTCAGTGGGTCATTATTTTTGATGAAGGTCTACCTTCAGGCCCTCCTTTTAGGACATGCTGCTTTGCAGTTGATCCATGCTGCTTTGTGGAGGAGGCAGTTTTTCTCCTGACTGATCTTTCTGTGGTCAGCAATCTAGGTGGTGGAGGAACTCTCCACACAAAACAACTGGTGATACACCAAATCGATAACTTTTAGGCCTAGTGGGAAACCCAGGTTCAGTTCCTCCCCCTGCCATGGGGGATAGAGAATACAAAAAGGAAAATCACACCTTTCAGGAGAGTGCTGTAACCGCTGGACTATGGAACATAATGATGCAGAACCCTTTTAAGTGTTTCCACTCTGAATAAATTAACTTTGATTGAAGCAGCTCTAACCACTAGGTTTAAAATTATAAGGTGGGATGTCATCATCATTATCATCATCTCCTCTTCTTCCTCCTTCTCTGGCTGGAGATTCAACATGGTATGCAGTCCCTGAGCTGTCTCAGGTGAGTTAGGTGCTCATCTACCTATGTTCCCCCAGTTCCTGGATTAAACTGGGGCTTAAGAGGGAGGTAGGTGTCCATATGCCTAGAGAGATGAGGCAACACTGCACATGCCCAGAGAATACAACATAGGCACCTAAGGAACTTTTCCCTGAAAATGTAGGCCCAGAGTGAATATAGGCCCCTATATGGTTAGGCAACAACTGAGCAGAAATTTTTTTGATTAAAAATGTCACTACCTGGCAAGGATGTTGTAAGGGCAAATATATCAATGGCTATGAGGTTCTTAGATATTATGATTATGAGGGACAGATAATTATGATAGATAATTCATGCATAAATTTCTGCCAAGTTATGCCTTTTTGGTGACATGTTAATGACTATTTTTCTACAGTCAAGAATGGAGGAATAGTTCCTTTTATTGTTTTTACTGGAATCTACAGCATTCATACACCAGATAGGATGTCAATACAAATGACAAGGACAACAGAACTTGTACCACTAAAAAGCAAAGCTAGTGATCCCACATCTACTCCAGAAACCAAACCTTCCCGTCTCCATAATCTTATAGTCACCTGAGGAGTTTTAAAGCCATTTAAACCTATTTCACGTACCTAACGAGGCATGCAAATCCTATCCAACATATTACTCTCTATCATCAGTATCATTTTTAAATACTTGGATCACAGTAAACCTTGAGCAAGCCCCAATGCAAATTCTAAACAACCTTTTTTTCCAGAGATTCAGATCCATCCAAACACTTTAAGAAACTAAAACATCCATATACATGAATTTGTGTTCCCCTAAGTTGTCTAACATTTAACCTTATTACCAGTTCTGATGATTTCCCATAAAGGATTCCGGGGTGAAGGAAGGGAACTAAGTAAGGTAGAATGAAAGAGTGAATTGCACGAGAATGGCATGTGTAAAAGTTCAGTTGGTGTAAATCAGCATAACTCTTTTGACTTCAAGTGCAGCAATGCCAGTAGGAAACAGACACAGATGTTCTTTCCTACCTGAAAAGAACATTAAAATGCAGTGGAATCATAGGAAAGTGGCCAGATGGCAAAAATAGTGATTATCCTCTTTATATATTTATGGTAAGCCTATTGTAAATATAAAATATATTCATATTCAAAAGCAATGAAAATATAAAAAAATAAATCATAGCTGACTCATAAAGGATGATAATATAATTAAATGGAAAACCAAGTTTTGCCAGACTATAGAAGTATTTTAAGAGAAGAAAATATAGATCTGCCTCTCATGCAGCTAACCCATAGCTTAGATTAGCAAGAAGAGCATGCTAAATATGCTGAATTGGCAATATTTGAAAGAATAATTTACATGTTGCTGTAAAACTATCTTACTTATGTTGAATTCTTCCATCTCTTTTTTTCCTAGCATGTAATATAAAAAACACTGTTTTCAATAAATCTGCCTCATTGGAAATATATTGCAGCTCAGATGGCATTTGGTTTCAAACCAAGATAGCATCTTCCCTAGGGAACGTTCTGTTGTGCTGTATTTACTTGAAAAAGTTCAAAAGCCAGGGAAATTTGTAATTTAAATGCAAAAAGAATTATCTGCTGCCCAGTCTGCCCTTTCGTAAACTGTTTACCATATTCTTTTTCTTCCATTGTTTTCTAATTTATATACTTTTTATCTGGCCTTTTAGTTGTAAATGAGCATTTTCTGCTTGATTTCCTTCAGAACTGTTTAGTATGACTTGTATAACTTCAAATTCCACAGGGAAGACTAAACCTAATGGCATCTAAGCCGTAAGCCATATGTCAAAATGACTTTGCACTCACTATCAGGGGAGTCACATAATAGTATGGGAGTCACAGATGATCATATTTGCTCATATAATCATAATAATAAAATTGGGATAAAAGGAAATCATTTTATGCTATAAAAATGCATTTCTGGAGAAAATCGAAAGCCTGCAAGATGTTGTATACCATTGCATTTTGCTTGTAACTGATATAGCCATAGAAATAACCAAATCTCCTTCAAACATCTTTCACACTTACCAAATGTGAATCCTTATTCAAGCTGATTAGACTTGCTTTTAATGTATGTACCAGACACATTTCACTGAGACAGAGTGGCAAATGATAATAACCTATGTGGAAGTATAAGAATTGGAAATGGAAAACACCTAGGGAATTAAGTCATCTGCTACAACAGTCTCAACAGGCCTGTTTCCTACAGTGCATTCTTGAGCATTATGTGCAGTCCATCTTTAAATAACTCCATTGACAGGACTTCCTGTACTCCCTTTAATAAATTATTTCAAGTCCTACTAGATCCCACTATTGTGATTTTTCCTGGTATTCATGATAGTCCACTAAGGACTAAATCATGGCTTTGATATGTGCTCCTGGTATGGGGAAGGATACCATTGTAATGCCACAGAGGCAATCCAGGAAGTGGATGGTGACGAAGGAAGTAAAAATCAATCAATCAATCAATCAATCAATCAATCAATCAATCAATCAGCCTTGTGATCTTGGGTAGAGGTAGGTGAATAATGGATTATTTGGCCATTTGGCAATTCCGGAAAACAAATATTAGTTTTGGCTCGAACAGAAAACAAACTATCACAAAATTTTCAGTGAATCAAAATTTGAAAAAAATGTGAGATTAGGTTGAAATGAAACATTTTGTTTCAAGCCAATTAGATCTTTTTTATTGCAGGCATTTGTCAAAAGTCTAAGAGGATGGGTAGGTTCAAGCAATGCTACAAAGGCCTCCCTTAAAGCTTTAAGCCTAGTGGTTAGGGTATTCACCTGGGATGTAGGAGATCCACGGTCACTTTCTCTGTCTGCCTGATGTGGGAAAAGGATTTGAGCCTGTGTCTCCCCTATTGCAGAAGAGTTCCCAAGGTAATGGGCACTCACATTTCTGAGCCCTAAATTCAATCACAATTTTAATCAGTTTCTCTTTGTTTTTAACCACTACATTGAGACAGCTTAGTTTCATCTGAGCAACAGGAAAAAGGGGCCACCATGCATGAAGGATGAACAATCAACTGAAAGACAGCACTGAAAAAAATTAAATTATTTTTCTTCCATCAGTCTTCTGAGTTATCTCAATGGGAAGCTGCAATACTGCTTTTCTGCTACAATTTGGTACTGAGTGAAACTATAAACAAAGAGCACTTGTCAGTCTAATCTCTTGAATCTAAGATGGCATCCTTCTGATGACAATGCTGGCTTCTCATGAATCCGGAGAAAACTGGGAACACTAAGGAATTAAGTCGTTAAAGTGTACTAAGACTTCTACTTCTGCATAAAAAAGCAGGAAATCAGAGGAAAGTAATGTCCTATGTAAATGAAAAGTAATTCTGAAATAGCTATTTCTGATTTTCCACACATGGAATTACTCTTATTCCAGAATAAGGCTGCTTTATTGCTAATCCGCTTAATCCATGAAGAAAGGCACCCTTATTTCTGGAATAACAGCATTCACACATGGAGTTAATCAAGAACAGTAAATCCACTTTAAACACATACCGTACCTTATTCCAGATTAATTTCCATGTTGGCAGCCTTCAGATGGACTTTTTCTCTTTATTTTTATTTGAATGTTGTATTAGGCTTCAGGGCAAAGGTTTTTCAATACAAATACCTATCCATGTTCTCTCCCTCGCAACTTCAATGACAATTTGCTATATCATGTAATAACAATCACAGGAAGCGGTGGCTTGGCTATTAACTAGAGCTGATAAAAATGTGACTAAAAGATTTTGTTAGACTTTAGTTGAAATCTAAGTTTTTCCACAGGAAAAAAAACCTAAATTCTGATAAATGTCTTTCCCAAACAAAATTCTAAATTTAAAAAAAGAAATTAAAAAACAAACAAAGAAACAAAAAAAAAACCCTCCTCAGTTTGAAGCTGGGGGAAATTAGCCAGTTTACATCATTCTGGTTTTTTCTTCCATAGAAAAGTGGGCACTTAAAACATGAGAAACTAATACTTCCATTTTAAAGGTGTCGTTTTTCACTTTCAGAAGTAACACTTACACTTTTAAGTGGTGATTTCACTTTTAAGTGCTAAAGCGTCACTTCATCTGTGAAAGTAATGCATTCTACACTTTCTTACTGTTTTACGAAAGGTAAACACTGGAAAACAAAGTGAGAGGGAATGCATTTTTTGTATACTTAGTGCTTTTTAAAGTTTGTCCAGTGGAAAAGACATTGTTTCTCAGCAGAAAGGTTCAAAAAGTTTCTCCTCGCCCCCACCCATCCCATTACAAACAAAAACTTCAATGGGTAAAATCCCCATTTTCCAAACCATTTTAATTAATGTTTTGTAACTTTTAGCTAACTGTGGCAGGAGAATAAAGACCAGTCTGTCCACAGCATGCTTAAATATCCCACTTTTGTAACACATCACATTGGGTTATATTTTCCAGAGCACTAACATAAGCTTTGCTTTTGCTGAGTTTGTCTTCAGGCTCCAGCCCTGTGATGTCATGGACTCCACTGGACTCAAGATAATCTGTCATGTACCTCTCATTTTATGAGGCTCTTGACCATTAGCAACTTAGCTTTAGCTCTGTGGAATTTAAGAGCCCTGAGGAAAAAGAGCTGCTGGTTTTCTGAATCATGTATTTCACATAAGTTTCTGATGTCCCCCGACACCTTTATAATAGATAGGCACAAATTCAGGCATCCTCTTGTTGCCTGGAGTGGCTATATGGGCACTCAGGTTCAGTCTTAGTCCTAAAAATAATTCACATATACTCAGAGTCTTTAAAAAGGTACTTCCTTTATCTCAGGATCTAATTCATACTGATTACTCAGCTTCCCCTTTAGTTTCAGAGGCCTGTCTGTTCCAAGTGAAGACCTCTCAGTGCTAATAGAACCTCTCAAATTCACAGGGACAGCCCTCCTTCCCAGGGCCCCTGTGTCCTACTTTCAGTCCCAGCCTGTTCCTCATGCCTCAAGGCTAGGGTGTCAAAGCCCTCTTGCCAAGGACTGTGACTTGAAGTTCTCGTTTTCCTAGCCCCCATAACTCAGCTGTCAAGTTTAGGGGTTGTACTGTCTGCTTCCTTGGGAGTGTATCATGGTTGACACCTTTCCCTTACAAGCTGGTTTCAACAGGTTTCTCTCTAAGTGGACTTTACACCTCCTTTTTTGAATCACCTGATCAGACCTTCATCCGATAATCCCAAAAACCTGTCTGAGTCAGCTGCGGGAGAAGGGACTCTTTCTTTGCCCACTCTATAGTGTCCAGGTCCTGGGCCCTTAAAGGAACAGTGGTCTCAATTTTTCCTATGCCTTCTCTCTCCCAAACACTGATGGTTCCATGGGACAAACTGCCTCTGTCCAAATGACTGCTTCAAGGCCATCATCCACTTTCCTTGTACACATGGAATGGGGTAACTACCTCCTTTGGCCTCAAAGACAGTCACCTGGCACAGTAGGGCTTTTTTATGGAAGAAAGTTAAAACAAGCAACATCTTAAAAGAAATTTTTTTCTATTGGCCTCTTCACTGGGGAAAAAAAAGCAAAAGAAACCTGTTTTGAAGAGGGTTTGGAGGAATGCTATGCGAGAACAGACTGTGGAGTTGACTTAATGCAGCATTGCTTATTTAATCTGTATAAAAGCCCTCCCCATTTTTGATAGAATTCCTAAAATTGCTGGATAAGACTGATTTATTTTTAATCCGTACTTAACAAGATGATTGTACTATAAACTGCACTCTGGATGCCACAATAGGTAAGTCACTTCCAGAAGCCAGTCTAGTATTTGCTTTCTGATAAATATTGAACTCCCTCTGAAGAACCCCTAATCAGCACTTAACAAGGTTATTGTATGCCATTACTTATATTGCAAACTGGATACCATAACAGGTGCTTCATTTTCTGTAGCTAATATAGTGCTTGCTTTCTGTTAAATACTGAATTATTAGTAAAGCAACTCCTAAATAAAGCTGGTATTTTTATGAAATTATAAGTGCTTAGGATAAGGGGACTTTTGTGAAACTTAGTCTTTATCACCAGGAGAACAGTTTGGAGCCTGGTTTGTAAACATAAGCAAGCTTATATCATAATGGGGCTTCAAATTAACCCTATGCTTAAGTGTTTTTTTGAATACGTATAGCTTCCTGAATCATGCCATAGGAAATGATGTAAGAGTTTGTACATTGTGAAGGCAAAATAAATATATAAGTATCAATCATAAAATGTATGTTAAAATAGCATCTCATAGGTAAAAGCTGCCAAACTGAAATCAGTGGCAAAGCTGCCATTGAATTTAATGAGGTCAGGATTTCACACATAAATGTAATCATTTAATCTGAATTAATATCAACATTTAAAGAAAGCACATGTGTTTTGTGTTCTTGTCCAACAAACAGTAATTTTAGAAATGCTAGAATCTTCTCTTCTGTGGGGGAGAGGTGTCGGTTGTGATGGGAGGTACTTGAAGATGTCCTCTTTTTAATCTATTAACATATTCATCTTGACAAGTGAATATGATTTCCACTGCAGTTGCCTGGAGAAAATCCTGAGACTATTTTAAATTGTAAGATTTTTTGGCAAACAGTGTAGGATTTTCAGTTTAGGGTTTCTTTGATGGAATTATTTAAAAAAAAAAAATCTGCCTCACTGCACATAGTTCTGCACTAAGAAATTCCAACCTTTGATCCAGAACTTGCAGGAAAGTCTTATTTAATGTTTGGTTAATTAAAAAAAACCAAACCAAAAAGCAAAAAGCAAAAAACAAAACCCAAAACAGTCAGCAGTACAGGGTACTTCAAACTCTCTTTAAAACACGTGTCACCATTTTTGTCCTCCAGAAACATGTTTATGGTGATTTTTAGGAGTAAAGTTTTTGAAGTTGTGGCTATATCAATTAGAATAAAAGGACTGGCTTGACTAAGCTTTGTAATTAGATTTTTATTCTGAGCAACAGCAGTTGTTCCAACTTTAATATATAAAAATGTGAATGTGTGACATTGTCATTCTTCAGATCAAAAGTCAAGGTTGTTTTGCTCTCACTAATTAGCTTACCTCTGCTGATTGTATTATTATTGACCAGCATGTATAAAATGCCATGCTGCATTACAGCACTATCTGCATTGGAGTTATTGTTATCCACAGTGAACTTTACCCATATAACTGCTTTTGCAGTTGTTTATCATTTATGTTAGCCGCAGCAACTGTATCCTACTTGGCTATATCTATACTACAGGCTCTGTTAAGTTGACTTAACAGGGCCTGTAGTGCTGACATACCCGTCCACACTGGCTTTAAGTCGACTTAATAAGGTTGACTTAAGCCTTAAGTTGTCCTTCAGAGGTGGTGTTACTAAGTTGACTTAAGGAAGCGCTTAAGTCAACTTAATAAGCACCCAGTCTGGATGCGGCATTCTGCAGGTCTACTTAAGCGTCGTTAAGTCGACCTAAGGTGCAAGTGTAGACATGCCCCTAGTTTGCAAGTTCTTAATGAAAAGAAAGAAACCCCTAAGGAGAATGCTAATGGCTCAGTAACTACAACAGTTCCTGAAATGTTCTACAGATTTCATAACATCATCCAGCTCTGAGCTGTGAGGTCTGGTGTCACTGGGGAACTGTCCAGCATAGTAGTAACTTCTGAAGAATTCCATGGGGAACACTGCTATTTGCCAAACTACAAAATACTGCTACTATGGAGCAACACATAAGGGTCCATATGTAGTAAACTGTTAAAAGATTTTTTTTTAAATGAAGGGCTTGTTTCTGCTAGTTTGTATGTTGAGGCAATTATTATAGTATTCATGCATTTTGTTCCAGCTAAAGAAATATCTTCTAAGGAGAAGAGCTAAAAAAAATTAAAAATGTTTGAGACTCCAAAGTGGAAAATGAGAATAGTCATGGAAGCATTGAGAATGTGATTATGATCTATTAGTTGATTACTCTAAATCAGTCTTCTGAAATATATCACTGGCAATAAAGAAATCTAATGTCGGTTTGAAATTTTGTTATCACAAAATCCTCATAGCAGAGGTTACTCTAAAATACTTCAGAAAAAATTGCACCCAACCTCTAGGAAGGCATTGTAACTGTGATTTATAACAATCTGCCTTCATATAGTTCAGTTTTGTAAATAGAAGATCCCAGAAATATAGTGATATGAATAAAATTGTATAATGTACTAAGTTCAAGTGGTTCTTCAATATTTTAGTAAGTCATTAGATATAACCATTTGGAGTGAAATCCTGGCTGCATTGAAATCAGGGGCAAAATTCTGAGTGACATCAAACAATAAAAATGTAACCTTCTCTGTAAGTCATTTACTAAAGCATGCCAATCATTAAGAATAACAAATTCCTTTTGAGTACATGGAAATCTATATCTACCTTACAGCTAAATAATTGGAGACTAGACCCTATTGATTTTTGTCTCATTGGAAAAATGACAAGATGGTTATATCTACTGATACTATAACTAAGAGCGCACTAGTTCTTATGAATCTTTTTAGGATTCCTAGAAAAGTGTTCTCAGTCAATATCTTTCTTTGAAGTATTTTAATATAAAAAGTTCATATGCTTATGAATAGTCTAATGAATACCCCAACCGAGAGAGTAGGCAAACTGAAAAATCCCAAATTACTTCTTAGGGACAACAATCCATGGAAAGCCTACTGCCAAAATATATCTGTGTTTTATGGAAATTTAAAGATAAATCTTTTCATTGCCTTAAATGTTACACTCTTGGGGCCAAGTTCTTCATGATCAAATACCCATGTGTAACTTTAAATGTACACGTAGAATCACTGAAGTTAATAAGACTGCTTGTGAGGGCAAAGTTACCAGTGTGATTATGTTTTTTCAGGATTGGGCTCTCTGAAATATCATCCCTGAACCAATATGCTATAAAACCTCATGGTGCTCCTTGAAATCATTCCTCAGCCTTCATTATTTTCTGCTAGTCTTTCAACATTGACTTCATTGACCCTTGTCCTAATCAATCTCCATAAATAGTGATATGTCATATTCATGAAAAAAAGGGAGGGGCAATAAAATGAGAACATAAGCACCTCTGAAAGATACTGAGTACTTACAGTTTTCAGCAGTTTTCAGTCACTAAAAGCTTGCAGTAAGTGTTTAGCAGGGTCAATCCCAGAATATGGAGATGACAACAAGCTTATCACATGATTATTTACTATTTTAACCTCTTTATCTCATATCACCTAACTATACCTACAGATCACATGGTACATTTCCATTTCCCAACTAGATGAGCACACTCCTTGGCTATGTCTACACTTGGAAATTTAAGTCGACTTAGTGAGTCTACTCTTACATTTTAAGTCGACTTTGGGGGGAACTTACAAAGTTGACCTAGAATGTCCACACTGGATGCCTAGGTCAACTTCTAGGGGCTAGGGGCACCTAGGGCAGGTCCATGGGGGCAGAGGGGAGCACCCCTTGCCCAGTGCCAGGGGGCTCAGCCTTTGCCCCATTGTACCTATGTACAATGGGGCAAAGGGGGTCAGGGACCTTGGCAGGGCATAGGGACAGGGTGGGCATGCCAGGCTCCCCCTGTGCCCCCCCCCCCCGGCAGGGAGGGCATTGGTGTAGTCCTGGGGTAGCCCTAAGTCGACTTAGGGCTACCCCATGTCTACACTGGCTTAAATCAACTATAGGGAGTTGACTTAAGCCCTAAGTCGAATTAAACTGAGGTTTAATAAAGTTGACTTAATTTTCATTAAGCAAGTTGCTTAAGTCGACTTAAGGAAACTGTAGTGTAGATGCAGGGTAAATTAAGAAAGCTTAAGTCGACTTAATTTACAAGTGTAGACGCAGCCTTTAAAATACGTTGTTCCATGTAATTAGAAGGATTTACAATTTCAAAATTCGTACTTTACATATATTTTCCAATATCCACTGAAAATTTTCTGCTGCTGAAAATTTTCTTGCTACTAAATATATTCTCTAGAATATCTGTGGAGGGAAAGGGGGAAAAGACTAGAAAGAGTATGGTCCTTGTATAAAAGGATTTATTTTTGAAAGACTTACGTAATATTTAAAAAAAGCAGATTTTTTGCATTATTCTCCTGGGGTCTCATTTTTCATAATTACATTTTCTGCCAATAGGTGGCACTAATAATTAAGACAAAGTGGGAATTTCTCCCGTGAAAGCTCATGCGATAAATAGAATTGTTAGTCTTTAAAAGTGCTACCGGACTCCTTGTTTGTTTTGCTGAACTAAGCTAACACAGCTATCTCTTTGGAACTTAACACAGAATTTGAAGATCTGCAGGAGCTAAATAGTATGTTTAAATCCTAAAAGAGAAAAAGTGAAATATAGTGGAAAGAGATGATAAGATCATGACTACATTCAAAATCATTATAAATAAATTGTTTTTGTTGTCTGGTCCTTTTCCCTATTTCTCAGAATGCTTCACAAACAGACTCCTGAGTTGAAGATGTATGTCATCTATTTGCTACTTCAGTGAGTGATCACTCCCCAAAACAGGGCACAATGTCGGATTAAATGCAACTGCACATTCAGGTTCTTGCCTTCAGTATACATAGTTCCAAATTCCAAAGGAGTAGCTGTGTTAGTCTATTGTAGAAAAACAACAGAGTCCTGTGGCACTTTTAAAGACTAACAGATTTATTCATCGCATGAGCTTTCGTGGGAGAAAATCCCACTTCATCAGACACTTTGAAGATGGGAAATTTACAGAATGGGAGGAAATTAAATGCAGGGGAGTGTATGGCATAGGATCAGGTCAGGCTGTAACTGCAAATCAAAATAGGTGTTAGGATTCAAACACTGGGGAACAAAGTTTTCCTTATACATGATATAAGCACTTTTGCTGCCTAACACTAAAATAAATTTGCTAACTTGGTTGTTAATCTGATTAGATTGCTAAATTGTTCACCTAATCAGGTTGATGGCCAAACTTTTTACCTGGCTGTTCTCTTTCCTTGACAGAGAAGAAGGCATCTTTTTACATGTCCCAACACCTAAAATATACTTTCTACATATCACATCCTACATAAGATATTAAATTTTAAACAATCACTCTTAGCTTAATAATTGATACCTCTCAGAAATGCCTGACATATGCTGTGTTGTTGGACACAGACATACAGCCTTTCATTTTTATCTCCAACAGCAATTTTTTGCGTTATCATTTCTCTGTGCTGTCTCTCTAATAGTGTTGCCAGCTGCTCCCACTGAACACAGGGCATACAGAAAGGGGGAGACAGCGAATGGAGGGCTTCTGTGCTGACCAGGGAAAGATGATGACTAAGTATACCAGGTAGTTCTAGGAAGAGCCAGCTGTGCACTATTCCCAGCTGCCTTAGTCATCTGGCCTTGCACATAGCTCAGGCAGAAGTATGAACACAATCCCAATAGCATGCAGAAATGGAGTCATGGTGGGAGAGACTGAGGGCATGACTGGATGGCAGAACATGCTTACCCCAATTGGGATAAAACCTAGCATGTTCCACACAAATAGGACAATTAGGTGCTATGCTGACCCCACCCACTATGATTTTCCTGAGTGACTCTGTAGATGCACCAGAGGGAACTGATTTTCATAGATTATTAGTATTAAGAACATAAGAATGACCAGACTTGGTCAGACTGATGGACAATCTAGCCCAATATCTGGTCTTTTTACAATAGCCAATGACAGGTGCTTCAGAGGGAATGAACAGAACAAGTGACAAGTAATTTATATAACAGTTGTACTTTGGGACCCCAATCAAGGGTCAGGCCAACACTGTACTATGTACTATACGAAGACACAGTAAAAGTACAGTCCCCACCTTAAGGAGCTCACACACCAGATCATGAGAAGATAAAGCCACTTATTTTGGTCATGCAAGATTATTTTTCAAACTTCACTGTCTCTCTATGGCTGCGTCTACACTGGTAAATTAAGTCGACTTAAGTTAAAGTCGACTTAAAAGTGCAAGTGTAGACATAGCCTATGAGGCAGATTAAGCTAAAGAGTTCAGGTCCCATCCATGCGCTAGGGTGAGATCTTCACCTCTGCTCTCAGACCTTTTGGACTGGCCATTGGAGAATTCCCCTGGCATAGGTAACAACCAGACAGGCGTAAGACAGATTTCTGAAGAACCTTTCACAAGCTTGAGCAAAGCAAGTGTGCTGGAGCAAGAAGAACAGGTTGGGGAGGGCCACAGTCTGTAGGGCTGTAGAGAGTCTGAGGCTGCTGGATTTAGGCCCCCACATAGTTCTGAGTAACTCTGGTGCAGCCCAAGATTGAGAAGGTGCAAAATTGATTAGAATCACTGTAGCCTCTCTGCAGTGCATGGGGAAGCATAGAATTCCATCCCAGATTTTAAAAAATCTCAGAGGAGGAGTGGTCCCCAGCCAAAAAGCCAGAATCCTTAACAAGGTTCTTTCAATATTAGCCCGTACCTGAAAAAGTAATGGACAATATAGGGTGCAATGATTTTTTTGGAACTTTTCCTTAGTAAAAAAGTTTCAACAGAGTTCAGCACATGGGGTGCTCTTCTGAAAAGTTGGAGCCAGCAATCCAAAGAAAGAAAAGGACACATTTTTTCAGTTCAATTTCTTAGGAAGTTGAATTTGTTACTTGGGATACACCTGACAGTTTTTAAAATTGGAAGTAATTTTCCCTGTATTTGTGGAATCCACATTACTGATCTACCATACAACTATCTATTTAAGGGCTTGTTCTGAGAGAATATTTAAAATAAAATAACAAAACCATTGACCTACGTCTTAATCTGCATGGACGTTTCCTTAGATCTCAATGCAGTGAAGTATGGAAGCATATTGTTAAGTCCATCCCTATTCATCAATGTTTAAGCATGTGCTCAAGTCTCATTTAATTCAATGGATTTAAGCCTAAACCACTAGTGAATGTGTTACAGGTCCTCCTCTATTCCTCATCTGCCAAATGTGAGTCTATTTGAACTATAGATAAAGAGTTTTGATGCTTAGCTCACACTTATAATTCTGGAGGTCCTGGGGTCAATTACTAGTGTCAACTAAGAAGGCAGCTACGACATAAGTGTGGGTGCTTAACTGCTTTGTTGAAAGGGGACCTCAACTGTATGCAGAACCCCATTACACGACAACAGGCACTATTTGTAGCTGTTTTTTTCCCCTATTAAATAAATTGAGAATGATGTACAGCACCTACCATAGGGCCACCAAGGCTTGATATATTTAGATGGCATTCTGAATTCACTGCGTATTTTCTAATTTGTACATAAATTTATTTTATGGGGAATGTTCCAGCCTTTCAAAGTGGTTGTCTTTGGTCTTAACTTAGTGTAAGATTAATGGAATACATCTGCCTCTTTCCTGGAAATATTTTTATTGCAGAAGTCCTAGTTTAGCTTTACTAGTACAATATTGTTTTTTCCTATGTTGTATTGAAGCAACTGCCCATATATTTCCAGTGCCTTGTTGTTTAATATTCATGTTTCTATTAATTGCCTTGTAACTATGATGTCTTCCTATTCTATTGGGAACTGTCAATATTAACAGTACTGCATGAGCTGTTGCTTTATCAGCTGAAGAGGAGCAAGCCAAAGAAACAGGTATGCTTCCTTAATAGTCATATTTTGCATTTGAAAGTAGTCTAAGGGAGTAACGTCCCTATCTGAAAGAGAACAGAAATGGGATGCAATCCTCCTGTGTAGCTGTCCTGAGAAGCGGCATACGAGGTAAGGTAAGTGGTTTTGCTGTTACTCAGGCTATGTACACACGATCAGATTAAAGCACAACATGGCAATCGTGCTATTAAAAACACGTGACCTTTATTGCGCGATAGCACATACACACGTCGCTCCTTGCAACGCAACAGAATTCTGTGCTATATCTCGCTGTAGCGCAATGAATTCTGGGCACCTATCCCACAGTTCAATTTTCCCGCAATTGGCGCTTGGAATCATGGGATGAAGGAAAGGAACGCAAAGCGCCATGGGTAAACTCTCAGTTTCCCATGGTGCACTGTGTTCCCCTTGGGTCTTCCTCGTTGTCAATAGCAACTCGCACCTATTTTCAACAGTGCAGTGACGCACCGCACCACTTGCGAACAATCACAACAGCAACAGCATGGATCCTGCTCTGATCTCCACTGTCGCCTTCAGCATTCTAAATACATCTCGGCTGGTTGCTCAGTACGCAATGAGCTCTGAATCAGACGAGGACGCCGAGGAGCAGGGGCTGATCGATGCCCTGCAGAGCAACAGCACCGCGTTGCTCAGCTCCTTCAGCAATCATCTGCACACGGTGCAACGCCGTTTCTGGTCACGAGAGACGAGCACCGAGTGGTGGGACCGCATTGTTATGCGGCTGTGGGATGACGAGCAGTGGGTACAGAACTTTCGAATGTGGAAAGCAACCTTTCTGGATCTGTGTTCAGAGTTGGCCCCTGCCCTGTGACGTAAAGACACCAACATGAGGTCAGCCCTAACCGTGGAGAAGCGTGTTGCGATTGCTGTCTGGAAGATGGCGACTCCTGACTGCTACCGGTCGGTTGCAAACCAGTTCAGAGTCGGGAGGTCCACTGTCGGATTAGCCCTCTCACAAGTGTGCCGAGCCATCAATCGCGTTCTGCTATGGAGGACGGTGACATTGGGCAATGTTCATGAGATTGTGGATGGCTTTGCTGCCATGGGATTCCCTAACTGCAGGGGAGCTATAGATGGCACACATATCCCGATTTTGGCTCCAGACCATCTCACGACTGAGTACATAAACAGGAAGGGCTACTTCTCCATGGTGCTGCAAGCACTCGTGGATCACAAGGGGCGTTTTACGGACATCAATGCTGGGTGGTGGGGAAAGGTGCATGATGCCCGCATTTTCAGAAACACTGGACTGTACCGGAAGCTGCAAGGGGGTACCTTCTTCCCAGATGAAAAAATGACTGTGGGGGATGTGGAGATGCCATAGTCATCCTCGGAGACCCAGCATATCCACTGATGCCATGGCTCATGAAGCCGTATACTGGGAACCTGGATCACAGCAAGGAGCGGTTCAATTACAGATTGAGCCACTGCAGAATGACTGTGGAGTGTGCCTTCGGCCGTTTAAAAGGGCGCTGGTGATGTTTGTATGGGAGGCTGGACTTGGACGAGGATAACATCCCTGCTGTGATTGCGGCGTGCTGTGTCCTTCATAACATTTGTGAAAATAGGGGAGAAAAGTTTTCCCCAGGGTGGGCTATGGAGGCACAGCGTACGAACAGCCAGCCACTAGGAGTATTAGGGGGGCCCAACGAGGAGCTGCTCGCATAAGGGAGGCACTCAGGGAGCATTTCAATGATGCCCTCCCGTAGTTTCCTTCAAGGACGCATCAAGTGCACTTTATGAGATTTGCACTGTGCTGTGTACAAATAAAGCCACTCTTCAAATTTTTTGTTACTGTTTTTATTAAAAGATAAAAGGGGGGGTGGTTGCGGGGGGGGGGTTGGAGGGTTTAGAGGTGGGTGTAGCTGCGGGTCTCTAAAAAGTAGCTCTGTGAGGGTCTGGATGTTGCGGTATACCAGGAGGATGGGTGCCCTTCAAAGAAATGCTTTGAGGGACTACGGGGAGTGGGAGGCAGACACGGCTGAACTGTCTGGAGTGGAGCCCGGACATTAATCGCCTGGGACTGCAAAGCAATCATGCTCTTGAGCAGTTCTGTTTGCTCCTTCATGACGCTTATCAGTTCGTCCCTATGTTTCTGCCTCCTCCGTTGGGATTCCTCTCTCCAGGCTTGATTCTCCCTTGCGGATTCCTGTGTTGCTTTCAGCAGCTCCTGAAACATATCCTCCCATGTTTGTCATGCGGTCAGCTGGGGTAGACACCGGCCTTGTGAAGGTCGAATCTAATAAAAAAAAGAATAATAAAGCTGTTGTTAACACATAGCCTAGATAACCATTGTAACCTTCCAGTAGCACATTCCACTGGAAGGTACAGGGCAGTCAACATCCTATGCTTTGCTGAAGCGGACAAGGTACGTCCTAATAGAAACCTTACTGGGGGCTAACATTCTGCATTGGGCACAGAGATGGAACCCAATATCTCTCTCCTCAGAGTGCCCTTGCCAGCTAGAATACATCTCCTACATGCCTCCGGATGCCAGCCGGGACCGTATGCTGCTGCCTTGTGTGCTGCCATGGTTCCCAGGGCTGTGCTTTGCAGCTGGCGAGGACAAGTATCCGTATACGGGAGCGTAGACACAGACGCTATCCCATCTAACCTGAGCAGGAGGCTCTGGCAGTACATCGAGGAAACTTTTAGTGACCTAAATACAGATGATTTTTTGACAATCAGTGCTTGTGTTGATGCACTTCTAATGAATGCATAGTAAAGAGCGTGCACAGCGGGGACCGAGACAGCAAGCACCCCTGCCCCGCCCCGGACAATGATTTTTTAGCGGGAGCCGTAGCTGCACGTAAGACAAACTTACCTGAACCCCCCTCTGCCGCCTCAGAGGACACGCTGCAATTGATGTCCTGGGTGGACGTCTCAGCAGGGGTGCAGAACAGCTCCTGGCTACACGCTGTTGCGCTCTCCTCCAGGTCATCCTCCATCTCCTCCTCCTCATCGATCACGTGCTCATCCTGCTCGGGTCCGGCATTCACTGGATGAGGGGGGGGGGCGATGTGTCCACAGGATTCTTGACGGTTGTTGTGGGGTCCCCGCTGAGAGTGGCTTCTATTTCCTTGTAAAACCTGCATGTAGCAGGTGCTGATCCCCAATGGCGGTTTGCCTCCTTCGCTCGGTGATAGGTTATTCTCAGCTCCTTCATCTTAGATCTGCACTGCACAGTGTCTCTCTCATAACCTCTCTCGGACATGGCCCGAGAAATTATGCCATATGTGTCAAAATTTCACCTGCTGCCGCGTAGCTGCACCTGCACAGCGGACTCTCCCCAGATGCTGATCAGGTCCAGCACCTCTGCCATGCTCCAAATGGGTGCGTGTCTTCCACGGTGGGTCGCCATTGCTAGTGAAGATCAGAGCTGCACTCCACTCCACGAGGAAGAGAGCAGAAAGTGAAACAGACGAGAAATTCGAAAATCCCGGGAATCAAAACAGGGTGGGGACTGACTGTTTGATCATAGCCACAGAGCGGGTGGGGGGAAGACCAGAGAGGACGACTTTGGAATGCTGGGACAGTTCTGGAGGCCAATCATTGCGCGGTAAGCATACACACGAGTGGCAAGGCGCAACAGCTGTTCCGCGTTAACTGCTACCACCCTCGTCGAGGTGGTTTTTCTATTGCGCTATAACTGGGCTGTTGACGCGCAAGAGCCCTATTACACGTCTGTACGCTGTTGTTGTTATCGCGCGGTAGTGGCTGTTAATGTGTGATAAAGTGATCGTGTGTACATGCTCTCAGATACAACTGTCCTCCTTCAGGGTGTGGGAGTGTATGACTGGGGTAGTCCAGCCATTGGGTGACCTTCAGAAACCACCTGAAGGCTTTGTAGAGCAGAATTGCCTTCACTCTATCATCTGATAGGCACCTGGTCCACCTAGTTATAGCCAGATCCTGCTGCTTCTTGTCATTAAGTCTTCAGTGAAGGGGGATCAATGCCATATAGAACCCTTAAGCAAAGTGTTTGTCACAGGGTAGGAACTTCTCTCCACCCCTCCCCAGTTCAGTTTTACCACCTCACAAATTCAGAGTTAGTGCATAGTGTCAGCTGAAGGATTTCTAGGTATAGAGCTTATGCAAATGAAGTTTCCTGTGGAGCTGCACTTCCCCTGCTCACCAATGGATGGTGACAGAGACCTCCTTCCATGCAGAGCTTCTGTCTACTTTTTCCCACTCTGTGCACTGACAGGTGGAAATAATATAACTAGAGAAATTTTCCTGTTTCTACTTTATATCTCTGATCTCCAACTCAAGAAACAAAAGTTACTCTGCACTGAGGTGAATGCTGCAGACCATAAGCATGCTCAGTAAGAATCTAGGATTCCTAAAATGATGCCCTGGCAAAGAACCAAGTATAGGCATGTGGCTCAGTAGACTGACAACAGTGAACATGTCCAAGATGAGAGGCTACTGAGCATATGCAGTGAGGGGAGGGATGACAGGTCAGATAGCCAAGCGGTTGGGTGATCAAAGAATCCCTTCATACCAGTCAGAACTTGTTTTAAAGGTCAGAGCTGTCAATCAGAATTCTGAGGCAGTGGTTAAGACTGAGCACATGTGAGTGAGGTAATGACTTCTAAGAATAGAAAGATATATAAAGAGAGAGCTACAATGTAGCATAAAAGGGCAGCAACAGTTTCAGAGTCTGGAGTCTGTTTCTGAGAAGTAGAGAAGTGTTTGGAGAAAGCTGAGACACCAGCAAGAGAAATCAGAAAGGCTGCTGCAGAGGGAGAGAAGAAAACTGAAGCAGAGCACAGCTGACTGACCAGGAAATGAACAAGACCAGCAGTAATTTTTTTTTAAAGGAAACATCAATGGTCTTAAAGACTAAGCTTAATATTCCTTTGACTATGATTTATTATCAATATAGGACAATATAAAATAGTATATACGGTTGTGTGTGTTTGTTTTGAAAAAATGCATACAATTCTGTTATTAATTGCAGCACATCTATGCAAACTTTAAAGCACTTTAAGAAACTGGCTACTTGCAACAAATTGCTTCACTTAGAATGATTTAAACTATGTCTCTTGTAGTTTAAGTCTTCTTTAACTTGCAATAAGGGATTTGTATCCCAAAAGTTTTGTGTCTTGTTAGGGTTTTTAGAATATACCAGAGTTGTCAAACTCATTTGCTATGGTGAGCAAATTAAGACTTAAGACTCACAGATTCATAGGCTATGGCTACACTTAGAAAGTTAGGTTGACTTTATTAAGTCGACTTTATTAAGTCGACTTAAAGAATCTACACAAGACTCTTAAATCGACTTAAAGATAACCTTATTAAGTCAACCTAGAGAGATCACACTAGACTTTCTAAGTGGACTGGTTAGGTCAAGGGGGAGCAGAGGCTCCTTTGGAGCCTCCGCTTTCCAAGCAAGGGGGGCTTCTCCAGGAGAGATCCAGCCCCATGCGAGTTGCTGGATCTCCCCAAGACAGGCAAGCTAATCGCGGCTTCTTCAGGGGAAAGCCAGCTGCGCAGGGCTGGCTCTTCCTCTAGGGACACAAAAGCCGCTGGCGGCTGGCAGCATGTCCCAGGGAGAGCTGGCTCTGTGGACCAGCTCTCAATAGGGACAGGCAAGCTGTGAGCGGCTCGTCCCGGTTCTCCCTGAGAGCAGGAAGCCACCAGCGGCTGTCCTGTGGAGGGCCAACCCCACGGGGAGCTGGCTCTCCCTGAGACAGCAAGCTGCCAGCCCAGAGCAGTCCCGGGGAGAAGGGAGCATGGGGATCCCTTCTGGCCAGGTCCCGAGCGGTCCCAGCCAGAAGGGAGCCCCGCTCTCTTCTCCCCAGACCGCGGGGTCCGGGCAAAAAGGGAGCGGGCTCCAACCAACAGGGGATCCCTGGGGTTTCCCCTGTCAGCTGAAGCACAGGACTGGCAATTGCCGGCACTCAAGCCGACAGGGGATCCCCAGGGTTTCCGCTGTCAGCTGGAGTGCCAACAATTGCTGGCCCTGTGCTCCAGCTGACAGGGGAAACGCCAGCCTTTCTCCTGTCAGCTAGTGCATGGCAATTGCCGGTCCTGCACTCCAGCTGACAGGGGAAACCCCAGGGATCCCCTGTCAGCTGGAGCGTGCTCCCTTCTTGTCTGGACCCCACAGGTCTGGAGAGAAGAGAGCGGGTCTCCCTTCGGGCCGGAACCTCTCGGTCCCAGAAAAGGGAGTTCAGGCTGCAGCTCCCTTCTCCCCAGGACCCGAGCAGTCCCGGACAGAAGGGAGCCCCTGCTCCCTTCTCCCCAGGATCGCTCAGGGCTGGTGGCTTCCTGGTCTCGGGGAGAACCAGCCCCACGTGGGACTGGTTCTCCCTGGGATGAGCCATGCTCAGCTTCCTGTCCCTGTGGGGAGAGCCAGCTGTGTGTGGGCTGGCTGTCCCCAGGACAAGCCTCTCGCAGCTTCCTGGGCGGAAGAGAGCCCCCGGGGCTCTCCAGCCAGGGTTCCAGTGGGGGATTCCCTTCAGCAGGAGCCCTGGCTGAAGAGCCCTTCTCCCTATGACCACGGCTCCTCTTCTGGGGAGAAGGGAGCAGGGGCTTCCCAGGGGACAAGGGAGCCAGGGTGGCTCCCTTCTGCCAGGGAGCCATGTGGGGCTCCCTTGTCCCCAAACCCTAGGTTGACTTTTAGAAGAAGTCGACTTAGGGCATCCACACTGGCTTAAGTTGATTTAAGAAATCGACTTAAGCGCTAGTTCAAATTAAAACCAGGTGTTATTAATTCGAACTAACTTTTCCTTAATTCGAGTTAAGGAGCACCTTAAATTGAATTAAGGAAAGCCCAGTGTAGACTCGGAGTAAATTAAGTCGACTTAAGCCTCCTTAAGTCCACTTAGTTTCTAAGTGTAGACTCACCCTTTGTTAGGGAGAGTGTGGTTTGTGGAGTGCAGTTGCGGGCCAAATGATAGGTTTGTGGGCTGCATGTTTGACTCCCTTGGGTAATACTATAGTAGGGATTATTAGTCACTTTTAAAAAAGATACTTTATTTTGCAAAGACTATTGCCTGGGTCAATTATGTTATCAGGAGGTTATATACATGTCCTTTAGAATTTCCTTAACAATCCCAGGACTTTTAACGTCAGGAAGACCAAACTAAGAAGGCAAGATACAGGTAATTATAGCAATGATCCAACATTCATTTTTGAGGTAACAGTAGTGAATTCGCTCCCCTCTAAAACATCTAGTCAGAGAACTCTATTTTAGGTCCTTCTATTGAATCCATCCCTGCAGAATCTGAGTACCTCATAATTTTTAATGTATTTATCTTTACAACACCCCTGTGAGGTGGGTCGGGATATTGTTATCTCCATTTTACAGATGAAGAACAGAGGAGTTATGTGACTTGCTCAAGATCACATGGGACATTTGAGTCAGAGCAAGAAATTCAACTTAATTGTCTATATCCGAGGCTAGTATTAAAACCACTGGACAATCCTTTTGCTTTTTGATATTAGGCTGCTGAATATTGCTTACTATAATATAACATTTTTCATACTGAAGCATCCTTTATAAAGTGCTTTTGGATAATGACAATACCATCCTTTGTAGCACAATACAGTTAAAAGGATTAAAATATGCTGTGACAGGACAGCTAATCAATACCAGCTAGTAAGGGGTTGAAAAGAGCCCTAGGAACACAGCCAATGGGCAAGAGTAGTGGGAGAGCCAACCATGACCCTTATGCCTGGTATCAAAAGGAGAGGGCAAGGCAGAGCAGTGAGTGCAGCCTGGGAGCTAGAGAAGGCTGGCGGGAGGAGGAGGAGGAGTCAGCACCTGCATACTGGACAGTGTAGTAGCTGACTGCTGGGACTCTGTGGGAGCCAGGGTCCTGATGTAAAAGCTGACTAGGTACTGGGGCTACAGGGAAGCAGCCCAAGGAATTGATTGAAGAGAAATGGGAAGAAGCAGTGCAGAGGGTGCTGCACATATGGTCCCTAGGCTGGAGCCTGGAAAAGTGGATGGGCCTGGGTTCCCTCCCCCCGCCTTCCCCAGACCTCTAGACAAGTGGTGGCAGAATTGTGGTCACCACAGCCAAGAGAGTGGCCAATCCAGGATAGTAAAAACCTCCCCCAGAATGGGGGTATATGGGCAGGTGCCCAGCCAGAGGGCTGAGTAAACAGATGAGGTGATAGAACACAGGCCATGGATGGGGTACCACTTGAGCCATTCCCCAATAACACCACTAGGAGACATCTGTCTGGTGGAGAGTGCAGCCAGCCCATCACAGATGCAATAAAAAGATCTATTTCAAGTAGGCAGCATAAAAAAAGACTTCTGTATTTATGTGAATTTTTCATGTCTCAGAGATATAGTGTGCAGCAGATTACATGTAACCAGAGCTCTCAGTCCCTGTGTGGCAGATCCCTATTATGCTAAGGAAAGAATTAATGTGAGACAGAGAATAATATTTGCTAAGGCATGAATAAAGGATGTACATGTATAGAAAAGGGATGATTCCATTACAGGGGAAAAGATCATCAAAGACAGGTGACATGGGTTAAGAACAAGCTAAAGTCTAGCAGAAGTATATACTGTGGCAGTAGAACTATACATGTTTGAGAAGGTTATACCAAGGCAAACTAGCTGGCACCATTATTCAGTGAACTGGTATCATTGCAAAGATCAGGGAAAGACCCTACATTACTACATTACATAATATGCCCTATTACTTGTGTCCTAAGAGTGACAAAAGTAAGGAATGGGAAACATTATGAGTATGTAATTTGAAAACTGGACTTGCACTGGGTGTAAAAGAAAGATGAAAAGGTTGTTGGTCACCAATAACAAACATTACAGCAGCTAAGCAACAGAAATCAATCAGGATTTGCTAGCCCCATAGGTAAGCACCTTGGTAAGGCTGCATCCTTCTAAAGGCCTGGAACATATACCCACACTCACACCTCTGTGCCATTTTGGATCAGTGCTTGATGAATTTATATGGTCCCCAACACTGTAGTAGCTGAGCACCTCACAATCTTTAGTGTATTTGTAGGGAAGTTCTATTGTCCTAACTGTACCAACTGGGAACTGAGGGATTACATAAAAAACGTCATACTTTGTCAGACTAATGGTCCATTTAACCCAGTATCCTGTCTTCTGTCAGTGGCCAGTGACAGATGCCTCAATGGGAATGAAAAAAAAACAAAAACAGGCAATCGTCAAGAGATCCATCCCTTGTTGTACACTCCCAGCTTCTGGAAATCTGAGGCTAGAGACACTGAGAGCACAGGGTTTTATCCCTGACCATCCTAGTTAATAGCCATTGATGGACCTATCCCCATTAACTTATCTAATTCTTTTTTTAAGCGATTTATACTATTGGCCTTCACAGCATCCCCTAGCAATGTGTAACAGAGGTTAACTGTGCATTGTGTGAAGAACTCTGATTTCTTTTTTTTTAACTTGCTGCCTATTAACTTCATTGGATGACCCCTGATTCTTGTATTATGTGAAGGGGGTAAATAACACTTCCTTATTCACTTTTTCCACACCATTCATGATTTTATATTGTATCCCTTCTCAGCTGTCTCTTTTCCAAGCTGAACAGTTCCAATCTTTTTAATCTCCTCTCATAAGAAAGCTTTTCCTTACCTTTAATGTTTTTGCTGCCCTTCTCTGTAATTTTTTCCCTTCTTAATATATCTTTTTTGAGATGTAGTGACAGGAATTGCACATAATATTCAAGCTGTGGCTATACCAGGGATTTATATAGTGGTGTTATGATATTTTATGTCTTATTATCTTTCCTTTTCCTAATTGATTCCTAACGTTCTGTTAGCCTTTTTGACTGCCATTGCTCGTTGAGTAGATAGTTTCAGAGAACTAACCACAATGATTTCAAGATCTTTTTCTTGAATGGGGACAGCTAATTTGGATACCGTCATTTTGCATGCACAGTTGGAATTATGTTTTCCTCTAAAGATACAACCAATTAATACTCTAACCATCATTTCCCTTTGCCCATTTGAAAATTGTTCATTGCCTCTAAAGTCAGTTTCCCAATCGAAGGCGATTCATCACCAGATGCCATAGAGGTTCATGATGAGGTTAGAGGTGGTAGTGAGTAAACCCATAGCCTTAAGAAGGATTCCAAGCCAGCAGAATGTGACTTGGATTTGTGAGGTTGTGGGCTTCTATCTCTAAGTTTCCCTGTTTCAAAAGCAATTGAAAACTTAAAGTGGAAGACAGCAAAAATTGAGACGTTTTGCATAGTTTTCATATAAAGAGAGGACACTCCAAGAAACCTTGGTTGTTCTGTCCTAGGAGTCGGCAACCCAAAAGATAAGAAGAGCCATTTTAAAAAATGCTTTCAATAACCAAGTGTTTTCAGAGCCGCAATGGGTGTAGCCTCTTGTGGGGGGAACTGGGCCAGAGTGCTGCTGCAGGGTTCCCTGGCTAGGGTGGGGGAAGCCTAAAACCAGTAGTGTGCCCCCTGCAGGGTTCCCTTGTGGCAGAGGGGGAGTCCAGCACCAGGAGTGGGCCACCAACAGGGTACCCCGGTGGTGGTGGGTGTGTGTGGGGGGAAAGGAGGCCCAGAGCCTGGAGCCACAAGGGGGAAACCAAAGAGCCGCATGTGGCTCCGGAGCTGCAGATTGCAGACCCCTGTTCTATCCATTTACCTTTTTCTATTTTTATGAGGAATCTCTGGGGAACAATCACTCTTTCCATTCCAGCGTATTCAGGAGGGAATGATTTATCTGCTCCCCTATTAGGAGTCTTTGTAAGGTGGGCAGCAACAAAAGGTTGTGAACTTGCATACCACTGCACTGTTCAAAATGGATGCCATTTTTCTTTCAACATTTCAGCCTTTGGTTAAAATATTTAATACTCAAATAAGGCAAACAGTATTTTATCACACAAGAAATAAATATATGTGTTCTATCTGAGGAGAGATCTCACCCTGCAAGCGTTCGATTTTTAGAAACCCTCAGCTCTGGATGTGGATTTTTAAAGAGACCAAAGCATGAACACGGAGAGTGCACAGATACCTGACATGGTAGAAACAGTAAATGGAGAAAAATAAATATGAAGAGGAAGATTATGCCAAAGAACATGGTATGCAAGTCAAGGGGAGAGGGTAAATGCTTGCTAGCTATGCAGGCGTCAGGCACCATGTTGTCCTTACACAGAACTAATTGCAAGTCTTATGCAAGATCAGTGCTGGCCATGGTTTCTCCAAAGTGACTGGGATGGGGCCATAGACCCACTTCTCTTTTGAACTCTCTTTAATAGTGACAGAGCAGCCACATATCATCTGTACATCCCAGAACTCTGCAATGCCTTGTGACCAAGCCAATATAGAGTTTCCATTGTAGCAATGTGGCTTTTCATTATCCTCAAGGCCAGGATGTCCTTTCACATGCACAACTGGGAGCAAAATGTATATATAGTTCTTTTTTCAAGAGCCTATATATTTAGTTAAAATATTGCCCTTTTAGGTTTAACATGAGCAATCAGCAATTACACAGCTAATATCTCAAGGTGCCACAGACTTTTGCACTCTAAGTGGAGTCATCATAATAGGAAGTTATGCAGAGTAAGTGAGGAATATATCACTTATTTAAAATGATCACTGGCAGCACAACTCCCTGCCACTACTTCTGCTTCCGTTGGCCTGAAAACAGGTCTACAGTGTGAAATATTGCCTGCATACAAATACTTCTGTAGAAGTATGATTGAAATATATTACTTCTCCAGAGTGCTGATGATACTCATCTATGGAGTTCATTCTCAGCTGATGCCACCACTACCACTAAAATGTCAAGGGCTATGTCTACATTTGAAAGTTAGGTCGACTTAAGTTGACCTAACTTAGTCCATGTCCACACTAGGCTTTCATTAAGTCGACTTGAGGGGCTTCCTTAAGTCGACTTAATAAATACCATAGTTTAGGTTGACTTAAGAGACTTCCTTAGGTTGACTTAATAAATACCACTGTTTAGGTTGACTTAACAGCTAAGTCAATTTGTTAAGTTGACCTAAACCAGGTGTAGACACCCTAGGTCAACTTAGTTCTCTAAGTCAACCTAGGGCTGGGGACAGGGGAGCCTCCGTGTCCCTACAAGAAGGCAGCTGCAGCTGCTCTCTCCCTGGGACCTGGGTCCCAGCCAGAAGGAAGCCGCAATCTGGGCTCCCTTCTCTGGGACCTGAGTGGTTCCAGCCAGAAGGGAGCCCTGCTCTCTTCTTCCCGGACCTGCAGGGTCTGGGCAAGAAGGGAGGTTCCGCGCCCCACTGACAGAGGATCCCCGAGGTTCCCCTGTCAGCTGAGTATGGGCAGCTGCCTTCCCCAGCACTCCGCTGACAGTGGAACATTGGGGATCCCCTGTTAGCAGAGCACCAGCGGCTTCCTCCTTGCCCGGACCCGCACAGGTCCAGGGAGAAGGGAGTAGGGCTCCCAGCAAGAAGGGACCTATGGGTCCTTTCTGCCAGGACCGCGGCTCCCTTCTCAGAAGAGACTGCAGCTATGTCCACACTTAAAAAGTTGTCAACTTGTTAAGTCAACTTAACAAAGTCGACTTAACTCTTTAAGTGTAGACATAGCCAACATGTCTAGAAAAGATCACTCTTGGATGCAGAAGAGGAGACTCCAGCTACACTCAGACTGAAGTGACACTGATCCAAAAGAGGAAATGTTTTGAAGAACTAGCAGAGATACTCTTTCCACATTCCATTGAAGTCATACAGCTCCCATTCATCAAAGTGGTGTGAAGCCTCAGGATCCTGTTTGACTACTCGCTAAGCTTGGATAACCAGCTAGCATCAGTTCTTAAAAATATCTTCTACTTCCAGCTATGTAGTAAATGTCATCCATTTCCTTAGACCATGACCCCCACGTGGGCGGTGGGGAAGGGTACACTTAACTGGTCTGGAGCTCCTGGAGAGCTCATCTCCGGCTGCAACCCGCATGACCAGGGGCAAGGTGGGCATGTTGCAAGTTTGTACTGGGCCTGGAAAAATGATGCTTAGATCCTGTCTCAGACAAGGAACTGGCCATAGAGATCCATGCATTTGTCATCTCCAGGTTGGATTGCTGTGATTGATTATATCTGGAGCTAGATGTGAAGATGATACCTGGATTCTAGGTGATACAGAAACCAGCTGCCCGCCTTCTCCATGGTTTAGGTTGCTGTGAATATCTTAGGCCCATGATCAAGTTCTCCACTAGCTCCAAGTCTGCTTCCAATATCTGTTTAAAGTTTTGTTCCTAATCATCACAGCATTTAATAGATCACACCACAGAAACACTGAAGACCAAATTTCAATCAATGATCCACTGAGACAACTGTGCCCATCTGGGAATTTGCACACAATGGACCCCATTCTACCCATTAAACCATTAAACCCTTACTAATCAAACTAAAATCTCAAACTCTACCCCAAATAGAGTTTTTACCTCAGAAAGGGAGAGGAGTCCATGAAGTCTGCAAAGAGCTTCACTTTTGCTATTTATTTTACCTAGAAAGTGCTCTGATAACATGGTGCTAGGTATATAAACTCATAAACAAGATGGACAGAGAGATATAGCTAAAAACTCAAAATAGAAAAACTGATGTTTTAATGGTACTCTAACTCTTATTGACAACACTACACAACAAGGTGACAGTCTATTATTAGATTAGCCCATCCCCTCTCTTAAATAAAAAGACAGCACAGAAAAATATGTCGGAGGAATCTATATACCTAAACGAGAGATGTATATATGCACGGCGGGGACGCAGCTGCGCGCGCAGCAGCTGAATCCCCGTCTTGCTGAGGCCAGGCTGGGGAGATTCAAATCTCCCGCTCTGAGCATGCTCAGACAGAGCGTGCTCAGGGTGGGAGCGGCCTGGCTGAGAAGCAGCTCTGCCGGCCGTCCCTGCAGCTCCAAGCCTCCGGCCAGGTAAGGGGGCTGGGAAGGGGCTGGAGGGAGGCCTGGAGAGGGGTGGGGGGGACAAGGAGAGAGGCCGGGTTAGAGGGGTGTGTGGGGGGGGG
>ML686135.1:1629906-1643182 GCA_007922175.1 Pelusios castaneus | reverse complement strand
GGGAGCGCACGGCTGCCCGCCCTCCCTCCCACCCAGCGGTGATTACCATTTTTCAATTTGCGATTCTTTAGAGAATCGGGGGTTTACTGGTATAATTATATAAAAAATATAATTCTTCATCCATTTGTTTTCAAAACTTGTTACAGCATCCCCTGCCACTGTTATTGAGAACTGACTAGAAATTTCTGGGTAATCCCCAGTAAAGAAAGGAGAATGATAAACCACAGTCTGATCACCTATTTTCTATTGTCTCTATTCTCATCACATGAACAATGGAACGAATAATACACATAGGGTCAGAAGTGGACAAGAAATATGTCACATACGACGCTACCAATGCCCTTGCAAAGAAGTTCGGCAGAATCCTTATGGGGAACACTGCCATTTCTCCCTTCTAGAGACATGCTGGATCCCCCAACATGAGAGGTGTAGAGAGAGGTAGGGTGAGGGCTGGATAATGACTACCCTCCATCAATTAAACTCATCAGATAGAGGAGCAGGAAGTAATGTCTCACTCTCACCACTGGGTACCTTTGGCTATGTCTACACTTAGAAAGATAGGTTGACTTTATTAAGTCAACTTTAAGTCGACCTTATTAAGTCGATTTAAAGAGTCTACACAAGACTCTTAAGTCGACTTAAAGATGACCTTATTAAGTTGACTTAGACAGTCCACACTAGACTCTCTGGCTATGTCTACACTTGTGTATTTAAGTCGACTTTAACTAAGTCAACTTTAAGTCGACTTAGTTAAGTCGAGTTAGTGCGTCTACACTGAAAATTAAAGTCGACTTGGAACTTACAAAGTCGACATAGAGTGTCCACACTGGATGCTCTAGGTCAACTTTGTGGGGCTAGGAGTACCTGGGGCAGGGGGGCACCCCTTGCCCAATGCCAGGGTGCTCAGCCTTTGCCCCATTGTACATGGGTACAATGGGGCAAAAGGGGACAGGGACCCTGGCAGGGCATAGGGGCAGGGTGGGCAGGGCTCTGCTCTGCCCTGTAGGGGGGCATGCTAGGCTCCCCCTGTGCCCCCCCCAGCAGGGAGGGCATTGGTGCAGCCCTGGGGTAGCCCTAAGTTGACTTAGGGCTACCCCACAGCTACACTGGCAAGTCGACTCTAGGGAGTCAACTTAAGCCTTAGGTCTAATAGAAAGGAGGTTAATAAAGTTGACTTAATTTTCAGTAAGTCAACTTTATTTTCCTTAACTCGACTTAAGCAAGCTGCTTAAATCGACTTAAGCCAAGTGTAGTGTAGACGCAGGGTAAATTAAGTCGACTTAAGCAAGCTTAAATTGACTTAATTTATCAGTGTAGATGCAGCCTTTAAGTTGACTGGTTAGGTCAAGGGGGAGCTGAGGCTCCTTTGGAGCCTCCGTTCCCTAGGCTAGGGGGGCTTGTCCAGGAGAGACCCAGACCCACGGGGGGGGGTTGGATCCCCTGAGACAGGCAAGCTGCTAGCAGCTCGTCCCAGGGAGAACCAGCCCTGCAGCGGGACTCCCTTCTGGCCAGGATAATGGGGTCCTAGGGAGAAGGGAGCCCCTCGGTCCTTTCTCGAGGATCGTGCTCCAACTGATAGGGGATCCCCAGGGTTTCCCTATCAGCTGGAGGGCCGTGCTGGCAATTGAAATCACACAAAACCTCATGGTTTTCTCTCTTTTATGTACCATCACAATAGGAGATGTCCAGGGGCTTTTTGATTTACTAATTACTCCCAGCATGCTTTCCACTTCCTCTTGAATCTGTTTTTCCATTACCCCTGTAGAATGGAAGCCTCTGACAGGAGCAGGGCAGGATGCTGTAGTTTCAATGGAAAGCACTATCTTGTTAGCTAAATCTGGCCAGTTGGAAAATACCTGCCTGTGTTTCAAAAGGACCAACAATGCTCTTTAGAGGTTTCTCTTCCTTACTCTCCCTTGGCACCCAGGATTCTGTAGTCCTATCAGTATCATGCACCTGGTCTTCCAGTATTGGTGCACCTACATTGGAGCCTTAGGTCAACCTAAGGACGCTTAAGTTGACCTACAGAACTCTGTGTCCATGCTGGGCACTTGTTAAGTCGACTTAAGAGCTCCCTTAAGTCGACTTAATAACACCACCTCTGAAGGTCAATTTAAAGCTTAAGTTGACCTTATTAAGTCAATTTAGGTTGACTTAAAGCCAGTGTAGACAGGTATGTCTACACTGCAGGTTCTGTTAAGTCGACTTAACAAGGTCAACTTAAGTCAACTTTAAGTGTAGACGCTTCAATATGTTGACTTAACAGGGTCGACTTTAAGTCAACTTAAAGTCGACCTTGTTAAGTTGACTTAACAGAATTGACTTAACTTAACAAGTGTAGGCATAGCCATACAGCCCAGTAAGTAGGATGTTGCAAGCCTCTGTGGTGGGGAAAGTGGTGGTTTAAAACAATTGAAGGCATCTCCTGTCTGAGAATCCAGTGGAGTTAACTTAACCATAGCTATGATTTGATTTACTGAGTTCAAAGGCCAGAAGGGACCATTTCATTTAGTCCAGGCTACTGAAGATCATAGGTGATAAAATTCCACCAAGTTATCATGGCATTAAGCCCAACAACTTGTTTTTATTAAAGCATATATTCTAGAAAGGCAGCCAGTCTTGATATGAAGATTTCAGAAAAATGGAGAATCCATCAGATCCCTTGGTAGTTTGTTCTAATCTTTAATGAAACTTACCATTATCATTTTCTTACACAAATTTGTCTGGTTTTAGCTTCCAACCATTGGGAGCTTGTTATGCTTTTCTTGGCTAAACTGAAAAGTCCTTTAGTGCTTGCTATTTTCTCCCCATGAATGTACTTGTACACTGTAACAAAATCACCCGTCAATCTTCTTTTTGATAAGCTAAAGAGATTGAGCTTTCGATGTTGCTCACTGTGAGGTATGCTTTACAACTCTTAAATGATTTTTGTAGCTCTTCTCTACCCCCTTTCTAATTTTTCAACATTGTTTTTAAAAAGTGGGTACCAGGATTGGACACAGCATTCCAGTACGGATCTCACTAATGCTATATTCAGAGGTAAAATTACCTCCCTGATCCTACTCATTACTGGCCATTTAAAAATCCAAGTATCCCCTTACCCCTTTCTGCCAAAGCATCACACGGTGAGCTCACGGTCACTTGCTTCTCTGGTATATGTGCGTACACACTGTCAGCACCAATGAGGCCATTTCTACACATACAGCACTGCAAAAGAGCAAGTGAGCAGCCAACATAACTGAACTGCTACTGCACATCTGGTGAAGATGCTCTATTCTAATGGGAGAGAGCTTTTCCATCAGTATAGCACTATGCACACTAGCGCTTAGGTTGGTGTAACTTATGTCACTCACCAGGTGGAATATGCACAAGCCTGAGCAACATAAGTTTTGACAACATAGACAATAGTGTAGACATAGCCTAAGTATCAGAGCCCACGTCAACAGACTTGAGCTTGTGGGATTGACCCTACAGAGCTAAAAATATTTGTGTAAATGTTGGAGCTTGGGCTCTGGAGCCCAAATATGTTCATAGACATTAAAGAGCCCAAGCCACAATGTCTACAGTTATTTTTAGTGCCATAGCGTGGGTCCTGTGAGCCTGAGTCTGTCAACCCAGGCTTTGAGACTCATTGCTGCTCACTGCACAAATATTCCATATAACTCCTAGATCCTTTTCAGAGTCACTGCTACCCAAGATACTCTTCTCCATTCTGTGGGTGTAGCCTCTATTCTTCATTCTTAGATGCATGTGTGAACTTAACAGCATCCCAATATAAGAGGGCAAAGGTCTCACTGATATGGGTAGTGAGTTTCAGCTGGCCTGACAAGTTCAGCATACTCCAGCTCATTAATATCGTAAACTATATCTGGTATGTATCATGTAAGGGATTGTTAGAAAACTAATACCACATTGATCATTAATTTTCATGCGTGGTGTATTTTTGGTAAGCACACCAGGGACTATACAACTGTGACGTAAATGTGGAACTAAAATGTGTTTGTGAGACACATCTGGAGTATGGGTAAACAGTTTTTTTCCCAGCTAAAGGACAAGCTGATGCCTCCAACCAGTTGTCATCAGAGTTGATTGGCACACACAGGGCAAGTGGCTATTCATTTGCATTGGAGAGGGCAAGAACTTGCATTTTAGCAAACCCCAATGGGGAAAGAAACCAGCACGAAACATGCTTCAGCATCAGACACCATATTACCTTCCTCAGAGCTTCAATTAACTTTATACTGAAGGGAGTGGGGAGTAACCTTCTGAAGAATCAATTTCAAACTTTAGTAGATTATAAACAGAAGAGAAAATAACCCCTCACCTAAGAATACAAAGGAACTGAGCACTTTGGACTTTGTGGGAGATCCTAACCAACAGGAAGGAAGTGTGGTGGTAATCTTACCTTGAACAAGGACTGTGTTTTTCTTAAGTCTTAGTCTCTAGAAAGTGTTTTTTTACTTCTATTTGATTGTAAACATACCTATGTCTTGTTAAAAAAAACTTAAAAAAAAAAATCTAAACCAACCCAGCACTATATATCAATTCATCTAATTGCTAGTAATAGCTAATATGGTAAACTACTAGGTGTTGTTACCCAGGGTTTTCAGAACCCACAGCAATGGTAACTTAACTGTTTCTCTCCAGGCAGTGTCAGGAATAAATCAATGGGGATACAGTAAAGCTGTCAGATAAATGATTGATATAAGCAGGTCTGGTCTTATCTAAAACTCCTATTTATGGATTTTGAGCACACACATGTGCATGCATTCATGCATGCACAGTTTAGGACATCCCAGATACAGTTACCCACAACCTGAGATGGTTTTGAGTAATCACCAACTGGGCTTCCTGGGGGCCTATTTCCTTCCAGCTGATCTAGCTGTCGGGGAGTTTAGGAGTCAGCTTTTTGGCAAAAGAAGAACTCCCTTGGACTACTCTGAGGCATTTACCTAATCCTTTATAGCTAACTCTACTAAAACACATAACCTATAGTGACTCCTAGTGGCTAGCATAATATTTTCTACTGGGTCACCAGTTCTAATTTCAACAAACTATTTATTATCTCAAAATATTTCTAGTGTTTCTAGCCATAACAAATATGTCAACAAACAAAAAACCCAACATATCAGGGCCAACTAAAACCAAAGTCTCTGTTCACTCATTCTCTTCCATAACATCTGTTCCATCCTGCCATTCTGGTTAACAACCTGCTAATAACCTCAGACTTTTATCTCAAAAAGGCCTATCGTTTTTCCTAGCCATGTGATGTTTGGTTTTCAGCTGGCAGCGTATGAACATACAAAATAGCTGACTGCTCGACTGTCAAGATAGGGGGAACATGCAAGAAAGTCAAATTCCATGGTCACAGACATCATCTCTTTAAAGGAGCAAACAAACCTCATTATTTCACTGAGTAGTCCAGGAAAGGGCTGAACGTTTCAGAGCTAACGATTTAGGGGAAATCTAATACTTCTAATCTAATAATTCAGGACTGGGGATGTGTTGGAGTTTATTTGGCTAGTAGCAACCAAGGCTGGTAGAGACCAGATTGTGGCTGTGGTGTAACAATCAGACTGTTGGAGTTAGTGGTGCTGGTCCAGGATTGCTTAGCAAACAGACAATAAGTTCATGCTTGTGTGCTGACTGGGAGCACACAGAAAAAGAAGCTACAACAACAGAGCATTAATTTATCCCAAGATACAGCAAAGGCAGAGAAACAGCCCTTCACTAGTCTAGAACAAACCCAATTATATCTCTGCAGATGGTTTTATTAAAACACATTTGGTTGTGCTTCTTTACGTAAATGAGGTGACAGTAACATCCTACACATGCTGTAACCAGTAGAGCTGAGATTTGGGGAGTCATTAGAGACGGCAGTTGCCATAGTAAAACTATCAAATATGAAGCGGTGCTTAAAATATGCCATGCAAGAAATGTTTGCCTCTAGTGATCAGAAAAGGCTGACAGCAAGTTTCTTTTCGAGTGATACTGCAGCACTGTCACTAATTGAGTTTTCAGTGTAGTTAGCCAGCCAGCCTTTACCACCAGTACTTGATTACGAAGATGGTGTCCACAAATCCGATTTGAATCCCATTTGTCGTAATTGCATAATCTAATAAATTGCCTGAATTTGTTATGCACTGTGAATATTCCCCCTCACTTGGTCATCATTGCTTAATGTAACTATAACTAATTAAGTCTCTTTGATCAGATTAAAAAAAGGAGAGTCAACAGTTTAACTCAATTTTCCAAATACTTTAGTATGGGGCATTTCAGCTATTCCCTGGCAGGTTTTGTTCAATAAAAATGCAAGCTTATCTGGCTAAACATGATCAACATGAACTTCTAGAACAGAGCTTTATAATGCAGTAAGGGCAGTTAGGCAGGTGTTTTTTCTTACTCTGAATTACTGTGATAGAATAATATCCCTGGCTTCTAAACAAGAGCATTTCAAGATGAATTCCATAACATTAACCCATCCCTGCCTTTCAAAATGGCCTTTTACTTGTATTTGACAGCTCTTGGTAACAATCACTTATTGCAAGCAATGTGAGTTTTGCAGAAGTAATGTTGATTGGTCTTGGGGGGCTGTAGGAGATTGTCAGCAGCTGTGTTTTAACAACATCTTTAGAGAAATTAGGGAGATCAGCACTGCTGTTGCCAGAGGAACATTGTCCTCTTCCCTTGACAACAAACAGAGGACAGAGGAGACAGAGGGAACAGAAATGTTTACAGAATTCTAAGCATTTAGCAGATATTTTAGCAGCTGGATTTTCTTTCCCTCCAATTTGTTTATGTCTGCGCTTGAGGGAAGATGCAGAATCATGGTCAGAATGAGTCTTTTATGAATACTGCAGCTCCACCTTTGGCTGGTAAAATGCAGCGCATTCCAAAGCTTTCATTGTCTGAGCACAATTATTCTGGAAGACGGTCAATCACTCACAGAGATCTGAAGAGAAGATGATAATCTAAGGGAGGTAAAAGTGCTATAGTGGCATTGACTAAATATAAAATATGTGGGTTATATGTTTTTAAATGTGTCCAATAACACTCTAAGTGCTGTAATAATATGATGGAAAATATCTCATCTAATACACAGCGAGGGGCTTCCCCCATAGGAATTACTGTGTTTCCAAAATTTAATCCCACACTGAGTCTTTCTTTCTTTCCAAAACACAGGAAACAAACCTAGAATACACCAGGAGTCATGGATTGATCTGGAAAGGTTACTGCAGTGTATGGATATTATGCAAATATGGTAACCTTTCTGAGTTGTTTGCAAACTGGAGGAGATACCATTGAGGAGGACAGTCTAATTGCTTTAGCGCTGTTTAATCCATTTCTGTGGGAAGGAAAAATCAAAGAGGGCTTTAATGGAACATTTGTTCTTTGAAAAGGTCCAAATAAAGGACAGAAAGGGCCCTTCTGCCCCTCCCCCCCAATTAATTCTACGAATTTCAAAGTGAAAATGCACAGAGCAAAGACATGCTTTGAGTGCTGTATGTAATAGTAAAGCTATTCATCTGTGTTTACCAGTGTTCACAGATAATTTAATATGAGAGAAAGAGATCTCTTGTATTAAAAGCTGAGAGAACAGGGACTAAAATGCTGTTTTCCATAGATAACTTAATTATTGTCCTAAGTGGAAATGCACCTTTAACCCTAAATAATTTTTAGATTTTTTTGTGCATATAATAAATTAATTCATGAATTTCAAATGAACCAAAAGGAGTTAACATTTCGACTTGTGTGTTACATGCTTTTCTTTCATTGCAGAATCATTTTCAAATCCCATGATTAAAGAAAATCAGGAGATTTCAGATAATACCGGATTTTCCTTTGAGACTGCTGAAGGTGGAAGGTGAATCCTATTTAAATAAATAATTGAACTATGTTTTTATGCATTCTTATTACCCCTGTACACCTGCTCTCTTTTCAATGGCAATTCAGAAAAACTTTCACTAGAGTTGAATTCCTGAATCCACCAACTTTCATTGCTTCATAAACCCCTCATTCACTACTGCTGCTGGAGCTACTGTATATGTATTTTAAATAATCAATTTTCTTAAAGGTTTTCCCAACACACATTCATTCCTGAACTGATGACCGGAAGAAAGAGAGAAATATAAATAAATTTGCCAATGTATCTAGAGAGCCATTCTGTGTGTTCCTGGGAGAAATGTGAAAAAGAAAGATGCATTCCACAAACGAGTGAAAATGTAAATACTGATATCTCTGCTGTTAAGTCCCAGTAGAGGGGTCTGGCTCCCCTTAATGTGCTTTTTCTTCCAGGGCATGGAAAGAGGACTAGCATGCATATGCTAAGAGTAGGACGTAAATATTAAAATAATAAACCTAGTATTGAAGAATATTATTGTGGACATGCAGTGACAGAAAACCTCTCATTTGGCTAAAGCAGGTCACCTAAACAAGCCTTTTTCCTCTGGCAACCTGGACTGAAACCTTGCATTTGGCTGTTTTAAAATGCATTTTGTTTGAAAGTGCCAGTTTTACCAAGCAATCCAGGGTTCTCAGTATGGCTGCTGTCTCATCATTATTTGTCACTTCATCAAGTTTGTTTCATCTCCATGATTTATTAGCAATTATTTTATATTTACTTTCTGATCATTTTTTTAAAATTTGAATATCATCAGGCCTAGAACCGATCCCTGAGGGACCCCAATAAAAACACTTCTAATTTACGATGATTCCTAATTGACAATTATTTTTTAGTTCTGTCACAGATCCAGTTCTTAATCCATTTAACATATGCTTTATTGATATTATATAATGCTAATATTTGAATCACAATGTCATGCAGTGCCGAGTCAATTGCTTTTCAAAAGCCTAAGGCCTTACACTTAGGCCTAACCAAATGGCTAACCTCCCTGCAGGTACCATTATCAATGAACCTTGTAATCTTATACAAAAATGAAAACAGAGGCTTTTTGCAAGACTGTCTTCCATAAACAGTGTCGACTAACATTAATTGCATCCCTATATGTTAATTCTTTATTGATTAAATCCCATATCACCTTTTTGATTGTCTTGCCCAGCATTAATATCAGGCTAACTGATTTATATTGACCTGAGTCATCCCTCAAGAACCTGGTGAATTCAAAGGAAATCCATGACAGTGAAAATGAAATGTCCTTTGTGTTTATTCAGGACTGGAAGTCTCATAATAATCAAAGCAGTGATTTTCAAAGGAAAGCCAATGGGAGTGGAGTGTCTGAGACAACTATAGAAATCCTAACCTAAATGTATTTGGGTCTCTTTCTAATAAATAATTAAGTCAACTTTCCAAGTGGCCCTTATAGAGGTTACCAAATCCCTGGTGAACTAATCCATTTTTTTAATCTCGCTAGCTGGTGATAGTTTACAAATATATGTGAGCACTTTTCATCCTCAAATTGAATAGGTCTTTGCAGAAGTAAGTAAATACCATTGTCCTCATCTTTACAAATATGCATTAAGGACTAGATTTTCAAAGGTGTTTATGATCTTAAAGATACAGATAGGCACATAGTGGAATTTTAAAAGAGCCCAAGTAGGTTAGGTTCCTAACTCTCATTGATTTCAATGGGATTTAGAGGCATAATCTTCTTAGATTCTTCTGAAAATCCAGCTAGACAACTATTTTTATGTTTGTGCCCAAATACCTTTGAAAATCTGGCTTTGAGAACATGAGTGATTTGCCCAAAATGTCACATATCTACAGGATGTCTGCTTTGCCTCAGCTTCAGAGGAACCCCTTCAGTGTGGCAGACCACAAAGGGTCCCACTCTTCAAGGTAAGCCCCACACTGTCACCCACATCCAAGATTGAGCCTCTGGCCTCAAGCACATCTACTTCATCCTATGAGCTCTGCCCAGAAAGTCCAACTTAAATAGACTTGTTGTCAGGGTAGGAATTTTTACAGCCTTCAGAGACTAATGCACCTCACCAAGTATGTGTGACATCTGGCAGCCTTTTCAAAACAGAATAGGGTTTATTAGGCAACTGGAACACAGCACCAGAAGTCCTTAGGTTAGCATATGGCAGGTCTACATTTCAGCTTGAGTTCATATGACTAACATTGCTCAGGGGTGTGAAAAAGACACCCTTTGAGCAGTGCAACTTACAGTAACCTAAGCATTGTCCACACAAGAGTTACGTTGGTGGGAGATATTCTGCTGCAAACATAGCTTCCACCTCTTACAAAGGTGGAGTAATAATGCTAATGGAAGAGTGCTCTCCCAACAGCATAGAGAATCTTCACCAGCATTGATGCAGCTGTGCCAGTGGAGCACTTATAATGTAGACTATGCATACAGAAGCAAAGATTTAAAGACATAATTTATCTGGCCAAGCCAGTGTAATTATCCAGCTAGGCGGCTATTGGCTCCATTTCAGGCTCTATCTCCTTTGTCAAGGTGAGATCACTGTGATACTTCAGAGTGAAGAGAGGGCAGCACTTAACCCTCCCAACTGACACCTTACCCTTTGTTCTAGAGCTGGGGCCTTGGCTCAGCTTCCCTGGTGGAAATATTCTTCCTCTTGGTTGTTGTTTGCTAGATGTAAATGTTCTGTCACCGGGGCTTCCCATTGTCTTCTGGCATTCTCTGTTGGCATAACTCAATTTCAACCATTTTTTAAAACCAATCAGTTCATTGCACCCTGGCCCAGACAGTGAGGTGATTGTTAAGGCTGGTCATGGGCAGCCAGACCCAGTGGTTGGATCCAAAGTTGACAGTCAGGAGTTAAGTCTGCTGGGTCAAGGGATCAGAAGAAGAGAAAAAGTAGAGATTAGAACCACAACTCATTCACCAGAGCCAGTCTGGGTCAACATACCAGGGGATCAGAAGCAGGAGACAAATCAGAGATCAGAACGACAAGTCAGAGGTCAAGAACCAAGCCAGGTCAGGTCAGGATGCCAAGACATTGAGCAGGAATGGCGGAACAAGGTACATAATCCAGAGCAGGATGGACCTTCATTTTTCAGACAGCTCCCTGTCCCTGTTGCTGGTTTAAGTAGCGCCACCAGGCCAATCAGCTGTTTTGGGATTCTGCCCATCAAAGAGCAGGGTTGGAGCCTCAAACTGGGGCTGGGCTTCATGAGTCCTGGGTTGACGTGTAACTGTTCCTGTAGACTCAGATTCAATGCCATGCACCATGACAGTGACACAGACACCTCAAGCCATCTGTTCTGCCTCAAAAGGAACCTTAGTCCATTTGCTTCCACTAGGTAGCAATGCAAAGTACAGAGGAAAGAGAGGCACAACTGCATTCATGAAAATATTACAGCTCATTGTCACTCTATCACACAAAGTCATACAATAAATTAGTGTCACAATTGCTAACTATGGGTGCATCTACACTTGTAAATTAAATCGATTTAAGCTTGCTTAAGTCAACTTAATTTACCCTGTGTCTACACTACAGTTTTCTTAAGTTGACTTAAGCAAACTGCTTAAGTCGACTTAAGGAAAATAAAGTCGACTTAAGGAAAATAAAGTCGACTTTATTAAACCTCGTTTTAATTTGACTTAAGGCTTAAGTCGACTTTTTCAAGTCGACTTAAGCCAGTGTAGACCTGGAGTAGCCCTAAGTCGACTTAGGGCTACTCCAGGACTCCCTCACTGCCCTCCCTGCCAGGAGGGGGCACAGCGGGAGCCTGACATGCCCCCCCACAGGGCAGAGCCCTGCCCACCCTGCCCCTATGCCCTGCCAGGGTCCCTGTCCCCTTTTGCCTCATTCTACCCATGTACAATGGGGAAAGGCTGAGCCCCCTGGCAATGGGCAAGGGGTGCCCTTGTGGACCTGCCCAAGGTCCCCCTAACCCCTAGAAATCGACCTAGGCATCCAGTGTGGACGCTCTAGGTCGACTTTGTAAGTTCCCCCCTAAGTCGACTTTAAATTTTGGTGTAGACATGCTAAGTCGACTTAGCTAAAGTCGACCTAAATTTACAAGTGTAGACATAGCCTATATGCCCAGACTAGTGCTAACAGACCACAGTTTTCCCATTTTTAAGTTTTCTTAGACTGTCTAACTCCCTAGCTAATTGTATACAGTTATCTTTTGTAGTGAAAGAAAGAGAAAGGGGAAAATATAGAATCAGCATGATCTAATTAATTAAGAATGGATTTATGAGACAGACTTCCATGTTTTGTTCCAGTCTTGGTTCTGCTACTGATTAATTGTATAGCCTTGGGTCAGTCATGGCCCTACATGTACCTCAGTGTAACGTAGGGATAATGTGGCTTACCAACATCACAACACTGTTATGAGGTCTCTTTAATATTTGCCATAGGCAATTAATTTCTAAAAATCTAATCCCCAAATTATTGAAATTAGTAAATATTTCTTTGTTTACAAAAAAAGTTCTACCAAAGCATTTACAGGGGTAAGAGGAAGAATGTGAGCCCCAATGAGCAAGAAGAGACCCAAATGAAAAAGAGAGCTGATGAATCAAAATGTGTCTTTGTAATTCCCTTACCTCTGCTTCTATTTAAGAGAAGTATGGAGGGGTAATAGGCTGTGTATCACTGGTACAGTGAGTGCCAAATATGGAAATAACAATTATTCCATTATTCTCTTGTTCCTGATTCCATACTGCTGGCTTCCTTCCTTTTATGTCTTCTCCATGCCAGCGTCTTCACAAATGAATGCCTCCAACCAAACTATACACACAAAGTGGCAAAGACAAACAGCAGTGGCAGAGCAGTTGCTACAGGAGGTACATGAAGTCCCGTTTATTTTACTGATGGCATAACTAACTTTTTGAGAGAGAATATAGAATAAGAATGTGGACCCATATGTCTTCATGCATCAGCAGGGCATTGCCCTCTAGGCAAAGGGCATACTGTTGCTAATTTTAGTTTATTTTGTTTCTCTGCTCAGTTTGCTTCTGTGGTTCACCTAGTTGTAGTGATTAGCAAATTAAATTATCTTTGTTTTGCAGACTGCATACATGGCTCTTCGTAATGTGTAAAGACCAGCTGTGAACTCAAGTGATTTAAAATGACACATCATTACTGTTTGTATAGCATCATGGGTTTACACGGTATTACATCATTTGGAGACCTGTGCCAGATAAATAACAGGTGCCTAGCCCAGGAGCACTTACAGGCTAAGGCTATATCTACCCTGCAAACCTCTTGCAGAATATGTGTTGCAACAAGCAGGCCATATACACACAGCTGTGTGTAATTACATGTGTCAGTGAATGGTTCTGGGAGCAGGGAGGTAGATGGGAAAGGCTCCTAGGCTGCGTCTACACTTGTAAATTAA
>ML686135.1:1582096-1629506 GCA_007922175.1 Pelusios castaneus | reverse complement strand
GTCTCAGAGGAAAAAAGAAACTTCCTTCATATGAAATAGAACAGCTAATGATTGTCTTGCCAATGGAAGAACAAGAGAATAAAAAGACACTCATTTAGCTCCATGAAGGTTCTCCCTAGCCTATTACATTGCCTGGAAAAACTGTGGGTCATAACTTCAAAAACAGACTCTAATAGTGAAGAAAAAGACACTTGGGGAAAATTCATCTATATATTATCTCTACATGTAGAAATATTAACTATAGAGTAGTTGGCTAGGAGCATTCCACTCTCTGGAGAATACTTAAATTGTTAGCAAACCAACTAGACTGTCCTTCATGTTGATGACTCAGAGTTTTGAAAGAAGAAATTTGCATGTGATAATAGTTAGAGCAGGTGACAAGCTGTGATAATTACTACTGATTGGCTAAGAATTAAACCTACAGGCCTACTTTTTTTTTTCTTTCCCAATTCTATCCTCATCCTCCCGCCACTTGTTTGTCTCATTTGTCTGTTAAGCCTTCTGTTTTAGATTCTAAAATCATTGGGGTAGAGATGATAATCATTTACTTTATGTTTGAACAGGGTGGCCCTAACCTAGTTGAAGCCTCAAGGTATAAATGTTAAATAACAACAATTAAGAACTTTCCCAATGCAATTCAAAAGTCTTCAAAGCACTGTTTGTCTTTTTCCAGATATTTCATCTATAACACACAAGTCAAGGTTTCAACTCGATCACATTTTAAATTTAGCTGTGTGTGTCCTTTTGGGAAACTCTGATAAAATGAAACATCCCAGGATAAGCCTTGAGTTGTTAGAGAAATCATAGAATCATAGAAGTGTAGGATTGAAAGAGACCCTGAGAGGTCATCTAATCCAGCCCCTTTCACTCAAAGCAGAACTAGGTAATAACTAGACCATTCCCACAGGTGTTTCTTTAACCAGTTCTTAAAAACCTCCAATGATGGAGATTCCACAACCTCCCTAGGCAATTTTTGTCCAGGGCTTAACTACCCTGACAGTTAGGAAGGTTTTCCTATTGTCTAGTATAAAATCACGCTTGCTGCAATTTGAGCCTATTGCTTCCTGTCCTATCCACAGGGGTTAATAAGAATAGTGCACTGTTGACTCATATTTAGTTTGTGATCCAATTTAACCCCCAGATCCCCTTCCTCAGTTCTTCTTCTTAGGCAGTCATTTCTTATTCTGTTTGTGTACAATTGATTGTTCCTTCTGAAGCACAGCATCAAGACAAGCTGCTTGGGTTTCAGAAAGTCCATTTCACTATAGCTGAGTGGGAAACAGTATTCCTGCCCTGTGAAAATGTTTGAAATATCAAAAGGATTTCCTATCCTGAATCAAGATAAAATGTTGAAATACACAGAAATTTTGCCAATAAAAATGTATAAAAAATCAATTTGTCAATTGAAATATTTTATTTTATTCATTTTTAAATGCTTTGTTTTGGTTTTTAATTTCTTTTTAAATCCTTTTTTGTAGTGTAAATGCTATAACATTTCTAAACAAAAGGTCATCTTGAATCAAAAAATCTTTTGTTTTTAAAATGTCAAAAAAGGGACGTTTTGTCAATTTTGATATTTTTTTTTCTTCAGTAATTTTTCAAGTTGGGAGATTCATCAAGGTGATCTGGACTCTTAAATCAGCCTTTTTTAATTGAAAAAAATAACAAAACAGTTTGTCAAAAAATCTCATTCACTGGTTAGAGGGTACATGACAAATCTTATGGCAGTATGTGATTTGGATCTATGTCCTTCACAGGTAACATAATTAAGTGGGAGAAATTCAGGGAAAGTACAACAGATGTATATTGGAGACAACCACATGGAAGTTTAGTCCTTTCAAACTATCCTGGGGCTCCCCCTCTTGCTAGCAAAGGCATAATATTTGTATTTTGATATAATTTGGGTCCCATCCTTATCTTGTTTGACTTAAGGGATACATATTCTATCTCATGTTCTGCCCTTTAGACACTGAAATTGGTATTTAAGTAACCACTTGACTTGTAGTATTTGTTTTTAACAGGTGAATATTTTTGTCATTTTTTCTTTTTCTTTATAATAGAGAGATGGGTGTATATTACAGTAAATGGTGAAGCAAACCTCACTGACGTGGGGCTGGTGGCTCAGGCAATTGGTAATGAGATATTGAACCTTTCACTCAGAAATCATTGGTTTGAATGCATTTAACAGTGTTCCAAAGTCGTTATCCTCTGATTGCTGTTCACAGTATGTGAAATGAGTTGGTTGTCACAAACCTGTTTGCAAGAGACAGATGTTCACATCACAAAACCACCACCATGGTCATCACAATTGGCAGCCTCAGCAGAGAAGCCAATGATTCTCTCCAAGGCAGGGCTCAGCCACATTAAGGGAAGATTACGGGTGAGTTTGCACTATCGCAGCAGTCTAAATTTTAATGACTCAATCTTCCACCACTTTATACAGCACAGTAGCTGCTGTTCAGTCTCCAGGGCTGTCAATCTGGCACTTCCCAAACATTAAATTCAGCTTAAAAGAAGGTGAAGGGGGGAAAAAAAACCTTTCCATGAGACCTGCAAAGTTAACCCTCCATCACTTGAGAGGCTAATGGAGAACAGGAGTTCAATATTGATACCAGACTGAAAAAAGTAATTTAGCTAGTAGCCCATCAGTGTGAACTTTAACTCCTGAAAGAGTCATAAGGGTTCCTCTTTCTTCTCTCAAATCCAAGTTAAAAGACAGGAATTTTATTGGTGTAAATTTAGACATCTCAGGTTTGCTTTACAAAATTTTTGTGTTTAAAACCATTTGCTGTCCTTACAGCATATGTTTCGTTCTTGTTTGTATCAAAAATCACTATTCCAATAGAAAATATTTCTTTAAAGAAACCCCTAACTTGTTAGGAGCTGCTGGAGAAATACTGTCTGGATTCTTGGAAAAAAATGTCTAAAAGGACCTTCTCTACATGGGATGGATATCATAGAAAATTATGATGGAAAGGAACTTCAGGAGGTCAATTAGTCCAACCCCCTGCTCTAAGCAGGACCAACCCCAACTAAATCATTCCAGCCAAGGCTTTGTCAAGCCATATCTTAAAAAAACTTCTAAGGATGTAGATTCCTCTCTAGGTAACCCATTCCAGCACTTCACCACCTTCCTAGTGATTTTTTTCCCTAATAGCCAACTTAGATCTTCCCCCCTTCAACTTGAGACCATTGTTTCTAGTTCTGTCATCTACTAGTACTGAGAACAACCTAGCTCTATCCTCCCTGGAACCCCCTTTTCGGGTAGTTAAAGACTGCTATCAAATCTCCCCTCATTCTTCTCTTCTGCAGACTAAACAGGCGTAGTTCTCTCAGCCTTTTCCCCTAATCATTTTTGTTCCTCTTCATTTAACTCTCCCCAATTTGTCCACATCCTTTCTGCAGTGGGGGGCCCAAAACTGGCCACAGTACTCGAAATGTGGCCACACCAGTGCCAAATAGAGGAAAATAATCACTTCTTAAACCAGCTGAGAATGCTCCCACTAATGCAGCGCAGTATGCCATTAGCCTTCTTGCCACAAAAGGCACACTGTTGACTCATATCCAACATCTTATCCATTATTACTCCCAGGTTCTTTTCTGCAGAACTGCTGCTTAGCTAGTTGGTCTACAGTCTATGGGAGTGCTTCTTTTTGGGGGGAGAGGGGGTTTTTCAGGGGGCGTGGTGGTGGTGGAAGGTTTCTGCACTTGGGACAGAAGAATCCCAACTTGGGTATGGATCCCAACATTTGTGATGAAGGAAAATTCCAGTTTGGAAGAAGTAAAATCTGATTTTGAGATTTCGGTTGGAGTTTAGACAACCTGTTAAAAGGGCATTAAAAAGTGAGAACTGGGCCAACCAGAAATGTGTGTTGGTGGCAGGGTAGCTGATAAAGAGAGCAACCTGCATAACTATAATGGATCTCTAAGGCTTGGGAGGTGAGGTTTAATTTATATGATATAATAACAAGTTTGTTCTCTTTCTAACAGTGCTGCTGTGGAGGGGGATGCAAACAGGGCTATGGCTGTGGATTGCTACCAGAGACTTGCACAAGAGACTGCTACCTGTCAGAGACTCTCTAGAGCACAGTAGGTATCATGTGAATCTAAAGTTTGCTACAAGTGCCTTTTTTGAATTGCGGGATGAGACTGTGGCAGTCAAATACCTCCCATTTTGTTTCCTTATCTGTGAATAAGTTCTTGATCGTGGCTCATCTGGAGCCCAAGGGTTACTCAAGTTCTTATATTTTAATACCAGGCTCCCACAAAATGTGTACACATCTGTCAATGAAATGAAGTCCATTAGGTAAGGAGGCATGTGCCAATTGTTGAAATCTGGTCCATTCTAAGACTTTTAAGGAATATCTTAGAGCCACAGACATCAGTCATCTCTGGTAGAGATGATTTACTGGCGTCTGTTCTAGGTATGAATGCTATCAGAGGCACTGACCTTCAATGTATTTAATGAATATTAGCAAGAGGAACTTTGGAACTTCTGCAAACTCCTTCCAGCTTTACATCAATGTGTAATAAAATCTGGAAACACCTCTCTCTGGAAGTGAAGTGTGCAATGTAAAAATTATGCTCAATAATTTGTCAGTTTAATGCGATGACACAGTTAAATGAGAGTTAGGTACTTAGTTTATTTTGTGGCACTGAAGATTTTACACCCTTCCACCTCTCTCTCCAATAGGATAAAAGTTTATCATACAAAGAAGTGCGGTAAATTGGTCATTGTAGATACAGCAGATTTTCCAGTTAATTTTAAGGCTAGCAAAGGGGTGGATCCAAATGCCATTTAAATTAAAAGGAGACACCTATCATTGATTCCAAACGGGACTATTGTGACCATCTTGGCTTAATCTTCTGTGTAACACAGGCCAGAGAAGTTCCCCAAAATAATTCCTAGAAGAGATCTTTGACCAAAAAAAAATAGTTTTGTTTTTAAATGGTCATTTATGGAGAATCCACTGTTGCCTTTTTTATTCCAATGGGCTTTAGATTAGACACCAAGGCTATGTCTACACTTGGAAAGTTAAGGGGACTTTATTAAGTCACCTTTATTAAGTTAACTTTAAGTCGACTTAAGGCAGACTTTATCAGGTCAATGTAGAGAGTCTACACTAGCCTCTTAAGTTGACTTTGGGGGGTTGGAGGGATGCATTGTGGGAAGTGTGGCAGCATGGCAGCAGAGAAGGTCTCCCCTCCCCCAGCCATGCCTTCAAAAGAGGAAGTGGGCTCAGCCCCTTCCCATTGTGCCTGGCAACTCAGAGCCTGAGCAGGTCATGGATCTATCTCTTCTCCTGTGCTTTGCCAGCCAGCTGAGCGACACCTGCCAGCTAGTGTTAAGGTTCTTCTGCTGTGGAGCAGACCTGTCTGGCGACTCACCAGCATGGAGGAAGACAACAGCCTGACCCTCGCCCAGCTGCCCCAGCAAGCTGCTGCTGTCATTGCACTGCGCTCCATGCCTCATCGCCTTTGGGCACGGGAGGCCTACAGTGACTGGTGGGAGTGGATCATCCTCACCACCTGGGATGATGACCTGTGGCTGAAGAGCTTTAGGATGAGAAAGTGGATCTTCCTTGAGCTCGTCCACGAGCTCACTCTGGTTCTGCAGCGCATGGACACCCGACTCCGACCGCCCTGCCCGTAGACAAATGAGTGGCCATCGCCGTGTGGAAGCTGGCAACCCCAGACTCTGTCCTCTCCGTGGTCCAGCAATTTGGCATTGGGAAAGCCACCATGGGGAACACCGTCATACAGGTCTTCAGGGCAATCAACCCAGTCCTGCTAGCCCACCTCGTCACCCCGGGCAACCTACACGAACTCCTCGATGGCCTCACTGGACTCTGCTTCCACAGCAGAGGGGGCATTGTGGACACAAACCATGTCCCCATCCAAGCCCCGGAACACTGCGCCAAGGACTATGCCAACCACCAGGGGTACTACTCCATGGTCCTGCAGGCCCTCGTGGAGCACCACGGAATCTTCCAGAACATCTATGTGGGCTGGCCTGGCAAGGCGCATGACGCATGGATCCTGCGCAACTCCACCCTGTACAGGCGCATGCAGGTGGGCACCTTCTTCCCCGACCACACCATCACCATCGGGGGTGTGCTGATCTTCGGGGATGCTGCCTACCCCTTGCTCCCCTGGCTGATGACGCTATACATGGACCGCATGGATGCCAGCAGGGACCTCTTCGATCGGAGGCTCAGCTGGTTCTGCAGCGTCGTCTCAAGGCCCTGTTGGAGGGCCCTCCTGACCTGCCTGTAGTTCGGCAAGAGCAACCTCCCATAGGTCGTCTGCACATGCTATTGTCTGCACAACCTCTGTGAGCTGTGGGGGGGAAAGGTTCCCCCGTGTCTGGGAAGCTGAGGTGGAGTGGTTCACTGTGCAGTATGAGCAGCCCGACGACACCCTGCCCCAGACTCAGCAGGTCCAGTGGCAAGCACAGCTCATCCAGGATGCGCTGATGGCTCACTTCGACAGTGAGGAGCACTGAGGGGTGGGCCTACTACCAGGCCCCATCACCTCCACCACCCACCCATGCCTGCCCCCCCCATGCACCCGTCTCCCCCCTGTCCCCACACCAATAAAAAGCACAACACGCTGTATAACAGTGTTCAAGGCGTTTATTCAGAGGGGGAAATGGGGGTTGGGAGCTGCAGGGGTTGGGAGGTTTCGGGGGAGTGAGGGAGGTCTGGGGGAAGGCAGAGGGTCTGGGGGAGGGGCCAGTGCTAGTTGCCTCCAGAAGGTGGGTTCTGGGCTTGCAGACGTCTGCCCCAGGTCTTGGCCTGCCATCGAGGAGGGTTGTCTCTGGGGTGCAGGCTGGGGTGCCAAGAGAACAGGCGCTCCCCCAGGCACTCCAGGGACTGGGTCTGCTGCTCCATGAGGTTGAGCATGTACTCGAGCAGCCTCTGATCACCCCTCCGCAGCCCCTGCTTGATCCTCCAGTGTGCATCCTCCTGCTCCTGCTGGACACTGGCATCCCCCTGCTCCATCACCACAGTCTCGTCCCCCGAGCCCTCCTTCTGCTCGTCGTTGAGGGAGGGAGCCTCGGCAGAGTCAGTGGTGTGGGCTGGAAGGCTGCCACTCTCCTGGCCCAGAAGGGGGTTGCCCTTGTCCAGAGCGTCTCCTCCCGGGCCTTTTGGTAGCCCTCTTGTTACCTCCGTGCCTCAGTTTACCCAACTATACTTATCAAATTGTTTGAAACTATAGACAGAGGTAAATTTCTAAATTCAGGTGTGCTTGCTTACTGGTCAAAACAAATCTTAACATTTATTTGTGTAAGATTAATACAATAAGTTTGCAATGTTGAGCATATTTTGAAGCATTTAAATAAGCAGAGAGCCAAATGACCGTTAGGCAGTCAAATAGAATGTTGCGGCTCCGCTGAATCACTTTATTAATAAGCATTAAAATATAATACCAATATTAAAACTTATACTCTATACCTTATAACAATTAAAATCCTAATCTCCTATGTCATTCAGTAAATGGTGATCAGTCATTTACTGGATGGGTTGGAGATGAGCCCTTCTCACTCAAGCCGCAATCACTCAGCTTTATTAACACACGAGCTCCAGAAGCGCAACCTTTGTCATACTCACAAACCCCTTAAATAGCCTCTGACTCGTCTTAATGGCTCCTTTTCTGTTCCATCATTTAGGCAGAGGTACCCAGAATTTGGGCAATATAAGTCGGAACTCAGTTAGCCGAGTTTGCCTCAAATCCTTAACACACCAATGCCTTACCGAGAAAAACGGGTCCGGTCTGACAGGATCGGGTCCAAGATGAACTGGTCTGGTACAGCTGGTCCGGCTTGTGATGACATAGCTGGTTGATGGTCAGGTCCAGGCTATCGCGCTGCTGCTCTGGGCTGCGATGATGCTGTCCCAAGCTGTGGCAGCACTGATCCGGGTGGTGGCGTGCAGACTCGAACTACGGAGGCAGGTGAGTCCGTTGACAGTTGGTTTTCTGCGATGCGCTGAGTTGCTAGGCAGACTATCTGGTTCGGCTTGCGGGAGTGACCAATCTCAGGTCCCGGTGTTCCGATTCGTTGCTAGTTGCTAGGTAGACTAGTAGCATCTCCCTAGGCTCTCTGTGTCCAACAACTCTTGCCTGCGATTGGCTGCTCTTTTATAGGCCCCGGGAAAGGGAAAAGTCAGCGTGCATCATGGGACTTGTAGTCCTGAGGGGAAGGGCATTCTGGGACTTGTAGTTCAGTTAAGGGGGAAAAAGGGAGGGGGGAGAGATCATATGACGATGAGATCATCCTAGAATGAGATCATCCCTAGAATGAGATCATCCCTAGAGGTAGGGGGAGTGAGTGGGAAAAGAATAGAGAAGGGATATACCAAAGTGAGAGAAAGGGGAACAGTAATTAAAGGTCCATTTCAAGGCTAAGAAGATGAGAAAAGAGAATGAAACTTTGATCTAACAAAGAAATATATCTTTACTCAATAAAGTATGACTTTGGCTTGTAGAGGTACAAGGTTTTTCATGTAGTGAGAGAAAGGGCTTTTAAATGGTTCAGTCCTACGTTATCAATGGTCCTACCTATATTGCTACCTACGTGCTAACTATTCTAATTGCTTAACACACACTGTTCCTTACTACTGTTGAAGTTAAAAGAAGATTTAAGTATGTAGATGGTATGGGAAGAGATTGTGTATTATTTGGGACCAAGATAATATACCAAAGGGCTTATTATGGTTTTGTTATATAAAACAAAATGGAGTTCTCTATGAAACAAAATGGAGTTCACTGACAAAGAGACTTCTGGGTAAAATGATGTAATGTTCTTGCTACTGAACTATTATTAGCCTGCTGGAATTTAAACCCCTTCTGAGGCTTTTCTGCCAATTGCCTCTTCATATAGAATCCATGTCTTAGATATCTTGGGGCAAAAATCTCTGGTCACACTCTGGGAGGTCCTTGATCTTGACCCAGTCATGCTGGGTGTCCCGGATGTGGCCCTTGGCAGCCAGGGCCCAGGAGGTAGAAGCATACACCTCCCGATTGCGATGGCTGCCTCGCAGTTGAGAGCTGACTGCCTCATCCCCCCAAATGGCCAGCAGGTCAAGGATTTCCTGGTGGGTCCAGGATGGGACCCACCTGCGGCACTGGCTCTGCACTGCCCTGCTCCCACTCAGCAGGTCTGGTCAGCTCTGGGGAGCAGGTGGTCAGGGGTGAGTCCTGCCCTATGGTTGGCCAGGGCAGGCTCTACCTGTGCCAGGAACTCTGGGAGGGAGGTGAGAGAGGAAGGTCTGGAGGCCATGGAGGTCGACTTAGGGCTACTTTGCATCTACACTGGCTTAGGTCAACTTAATAAGGTTGACTTACGTGTTAGGTTGACCTAAAAGGAAGTGTTATTACATCGACTTAACTTTTCCTTAAGTTGACCTAAGGAACTCCTTAAGTTGACTTGAGGAAAGCCCAGTATGGATGCGGAGTAGTTTGAGTTAACTTAGTTCTCCTTAGGTTGACTTCATTTGTAAGTGTAGACGCATCCTAAAATTTCAAATAAAGATGTTAAGCTTGGTTTTTGACATGTTTAAATCTTGATATGAAAAAGGATCAATTTATGAACCAGATTCCAAACTATTTCAAAAAAGAAAGGTTAGACTATTAATATTCCCAAAATCAATACAGCTAAACCAACAGGGAAGTGGTGTCTATAAATTACTTGCAGCTTCCCTATGATAGCAAGTCATTGATCAGTACCATGAACTGTGATGCATCACAAAAAAATAACAGATATATTTTTAAACTGTAACCTCTTTGGGGCAGGGACTGTCACTTATTAGACCTATGTACTGAACCTAACATAATTTGACACCAAGCTGGCTGAGGTTTCTTGTTGCTATTATAATTCAAATACCAAATAATAATCTTCATAGATATACACACTAAAGCAAGATATTTGCTTCCCCTCCTAGAGCTAGTTCTATACCCTAAAGTCCCAAAATGCTTTAATGCACAAATTTCACATGGTCAGATAGTAATGGAATGTGAAGGTTGCATTCCTCATACACAATTGAGGCTGTGATATAGTTTTCCCCTGGTTACTGGTACTCCCGGCCCAAGGCACATTCTATAAATGTTAGTAGCAGTGGCAGAAGATTTTGAAATGCATGATTCTGAATTAAAGGTTTGAAACACACAGGCACAGAAATGCTTTACTCTTTACTCTTCCTTCCTTGTTTTACAGTTTGATGGCTAAGATTGTGAGCAGGAGTGAGGCTGGTGCCTTATGCTCTGCTACACAGAAATTCTGTGATGGAGCTGCAAAGAAGTGGAAGCCATTTCCTGAACTCAGAAGAAAGTTAAACAGGTTTGTTTTATCAATAATTCCACTACTGATCTCATTCCTAATTTCAAAGAACCTAGATGTCTGCTCACTGTGTTGACTACTTAGTGAAAGATGTTTTTAGTCCTGCAATATGAGAGAGTTTGATGGCTGATGAGCCTCTTAAAGGTACTTTGGTTTGTCACAACAAATATGTGATGCTTCTCTAAGGCTGCTGAATTACTTACCTGCATAAGTAACAACTAGCTTTCAAGTGCGCTAATAAGTGACCGTGGAGAGCAGCACAGAAGGGTTTGTTAAATCTCTCTAGAGGGACAAATATTTTGCAATGACCAAACCAGCTTACCCAAATGGAGCTCAACAAAAAAATACCTGTCAGGCTCACCTTGAAGTGTGAACGATAGGGCTGATACAGCACTGACAGATCTTTCCCTACCTCAAAGGGCAGTATATGCAACTTTATCTCAGAATACAGTTGTCAATACTGCATCAGGAGCCACCTCATGGAATAAAGGAGAAAGGCATAAGAATAAGAAGGTCTTGTAATGTTAGTTCCTTGTTCAGTGTTCCACAATACCTGGATATGTGAAGGAGTGTACTCAGCTTTCAATGCTTTATAATCACTATATTAAAATGGAATTGGCTATGGATAAGTGAACATGAAAATGTCATAGGACCCTTTCGTTCCCCACTCCAGTTTTTCTATGTGTAACCCATTTGCCTATCTATGAGAGACCTGCTGAGGGTGGGTTACTGTTGCTGGGCAGATTAGCTACCCACAACTAGAAACTTCCAGAAGCAGGGAGTGGTAGCATTTTGAGCATGCTCCACAGTGTACCCTGCTGGTGTGATGTGATGTTGTCAGTCAGATGACATGGGAGCAGCAGTCTGTGTGGACAGCAGGCTAGAGCTGCCTTGAAAGGAGACCATGTGCTCAGTTTTCTGGAGAGAAGCTGAGCCAGGAGTGAACAAGATGTTTTCTCCCTGTAATGGAGTCATTTGAAACAGACCTTGCAGACATGCATATGGGACTGAGGGCTGGTTGCAAAGGAGAAGAAAAAGCCTGCATGGAATGCTACAGAGGATTCCAGCAAAGGAAGAAGAGGACAACTATTTCTTGCCACTCACGCTTCTACACTGGAACAGAGACTGTAGCTGAGAGTTGGGTGAACTCCACCTGGACTTTGGGACTCTTGGGTATCTTTCATGCAGGGGGTTTTCTGGAGGGATTGTTCGTGGTTAATTGTATTTTGTTTTCTTAGGATAAGGTTCATTTAGTTAGTAGTTAATAAAGTTCATTGTTATGTTTATTGTAGTAGTATTTTAATGTGGGAGTGTAGCTCTGAGCAAGCTTCGCTGTGAGTCCTATACAGACTGGATCTTGGGTCTCCAGCTGCTTTCTCCATAGGGATTGGGATTGATTTCTGTGAGGCACTGGAGAAGGGCAATTAAATGAATTTTAGCCCACCCAAAGGTTACATATGCTTGCTTGAAAGCGGTGAGAAACCTCTCTTCATATGCACAGGATCATCTGATTAAACACCTATAGCATGATTCTCCTTTTATGTCAGTTTACATAGATGCCATTTTACTGATTGACATAATGTGAAATGTGCAATAAGAACCAAACCCATGAATATATGTCCTCTCACTGTGCTGGGAAATGTATTACTCTTTTGAATTTACCTGCTCAGGATCATGGGAACTGAATAATATGGACCAGGCATAATAGGCACCTGTGGCTCAGGAAATTTGGATTTGAAATTAGATGCAGCTTTCTATCCGTCAGAGGAGTGATGTTCTGGAATAGCCTTTCGAAAGGAGCACTGGGAGCATAAAACCAGGTGCTTTTAAAGCTGATCTTGAAAATTTCATGGAAGGGGTGATATAATGGGACAGATTAGTTTGGTAATTGACTGATCTTTGGCTCCTGGTGGTAGATATGCCAATGGGGTGACTGATGGGGTGGGTTTTGAGTTATTAGAGATAATTCTGGCTGGTAGTATTGCACACGTGTTCAGGTTTAACTGATTGCCATATTTAGGGTTGGGAAGGAATTTTCTCCCAGGGCAAACTGGCAAAGACTATGTTTTGTTTTGTTTTGTTTTTGTTTTGCATTCCTTTGTAGCATGGGGCATGACTCAATTGGTGGTGGATTCTCTGTACCTTAAAGTCTTTAAATCATGATTTGTGACTTAAATAGCTCAGTCATAGGTTAGAGGTTTATTACAGGAGTGGGTGGGTGAGGTTCTGTGGCTTGCATTTTTCAGGAGGTCAGACTAGATGATCATATTGGTCCCTTCTTACTTTAGAGTCTATGGCTATGTCTACACTTGTAAGTTAGGTCGACTTAAGGAGGCTTAAGTTGACCTAACTTAGTACCTGTCCACACCAGGCTTTCATTAAGTCGACTTAAGAAATTCCTTAAGTCGACTTAATGAAAGGTTAGGTCAACCTAACCCTTAAGTCGACTCCTTAGGTCGACCTAAGCACAGCATGGACACTTAAGTCCACTTTATTAGGTCGACCTAAGGGCAGTTAGGTCAATTTACTAAGTCCCCATTCAGGGGAAGCACTTTGTTAAGTCAACCTAATAAGGATGACTTTAGGTGTGTTCATCTGCTTCCCTTTAAGGTTTTGGTCACTCAAAATCCCTAGGGTCACTCAAAATGCATTACCATTATAACTGTTGATTGCCACATGGATAGGAGATTATTCATCAAAAATATGAAATCTCCTGTGTGTATAAGTGGCCAGGAGTTTTTCCTTGGGACAGCCTTATGAAAATCTGCACTAAGCTTCTCAGCCATAACTCAGAGGAACCATAAAGAGGACTCCCAATGATCTTTGTAGAGGAGTGGGCTTTGGATCAGGTCCTATTCACATTGAGACAGATTTTTTGTTAATTTTTAAATGAAGTGTTTATTTTTTGTTAGTAATTTTAAGAGGTTTTATTAAGTTCTCTAATATGTTGATCTTTAACATTTGCCAAATTCACTTTTATGCAAAACATTTATTAGATGTGTATCAATAATAGATAAGTCAGCATTATCTGGCATATTGTCAAGCTCATCATAGTAAGAAGTGAGGAAATCAACCATTCCTCCAGTTTTATGTCTTATTTTGTTCATGGATAATTTTGTAAATAATCTAGATGGAACTTGTTGGGTTTTTTAATTGAAATACCAGAAGTCTGCTGGCTCCATTTCCATGCTCAAAGAAGTTGGGTTTAGTGTAGTAGTATTATGTATTCTCAGATTCAAATTCTGAGTGTATTTGATTCTTTCTTATATAATTTTGATTTGTTTAGGTCTTTACTACATTTTAACTCATGTTTAGATTCTGAGGGTCCAACTGTCCCCAACAGTGGTCACAAAAGGCAAGGGAAACCACAAGTATTCTCTTTAAAAAGAAGTTTGAACTATCAGTCTTTGGTAATTAGTTTAGTGGAGCAAGAATTCAGAGAATAAGTATGTTGTGAGTGTGATTTATACCTTGCCTAAGATCTAAAACTTAGCTGTAAACTAATGAGTGTGTGATTCAGCTGTTATGCTCCCTCCAGACATCATTCAAGTCATTAATAACTTGACAAGTATGTTCCTCTCTTCTTTTGTGGGCAGATGGAAGCACAAGCAGGAAATGATGGAACAAGGATCACAGAAAACAAGGAGAAGGACCTTTTTTTTTTCCTTTGGCTGTATTCACCATAGCAATTCTTGGAAACTGACCAATTAACAAATCACTCTTTTTAACAGTTTTCTCACATAAGGAAATGTAAGATAGAAATATAATGGGTAAAGAAAAAAGCCCCTTTATGAGATCTCTGTTGCATATTGGCCTTTAAAACTTATTTTTAAAAATGTATTTTTTTTTTACTGGTAAAGGAAGTGATTTTAAACAGTTTTAGTATCTCAACAAGGAGAAAGAAAATACAGAAGAGAGAGTTTTACTAGGGTAACACATAAAGAACATATATAACTCAGTAAACAATTGTGTATAAAAGCACACAAATGTGTGTCACTTGTAGTCAACTAAATTATCCTATTCTCTTCTATTTATGAGCTCTTGAGTCAATGACAGTCTTCTTTTGAGTCTTGTACAGTGCTTTAGGATATTATCATTGTCTATTAGGCAACAGAATTATACCTACGAATTGATTTTATTCAGAAGAAAGCTTTTGTATTACAAAAACAATGAAAGTCCCGTGGCACCTTAAAGACTTATTGTATTCTATTTTGGTTGCTGCTGAATAGGGTATCAGACTTTCAGTGAAGGTACCTAAATGATGAGGGCTTTCTTTATCTATTCACCTCAACAACACATAACTATTCAGCTACATTTTATCTTTCTTAATCTACATTCTGGTATTTCAAGGGCCTCAGACAATGATGCACCTTAGACTCTCCTATTCTTTTCCTATGCCATTTAATAGTTTAGTCTCCTGGGAGCTGTAATGCTTTGGTCTAATTTCGGTTGTTAGATTTAGTATGGTGCTAGCAGTATGTGATAAGAAGACTTGAACTCATTGAAGAAGGTAAAAAGGTGGGATGGTCTTTAGTTTCTGTGGGACTTCATTCCACAGTCTTAGGTTGTTCCTCTGTCTCTTGCAGGCAAGCCTTATCTTACCTATGCAGGAGAAAATATTAGACTCCAGAAACCTGAAGTAGTTTAAACTGTACCCTAGTCTACACTTTCCACCATTTTTGTCAGCAGTCAAAGAAAGATATGCAAGTTATTTAAAATAACTTGTGTATCTCCCTTCGAATTCATAACATCTTGTAGGTCCACTGTGCTGAGTAGAAGGGAAATGCCCTCCTTTCTACTCACACAGTTGAGGGGCTGGAGTTAATAGCCTGACTCTCCAATTGATTGAGCAGGTCTTCACAGACCCCTCAATTGAACTGGGAAGGTTGATTTAACGGCTGCAAATTTGCCGCTGTCAATCTAGACAAGCCCTGAGGTTGCTAAGGAGTTGTAAACTGTAGCCTTGAAAGGGAGTACATGAGTACTTAGGTGCTGCAGGATTTGGATCTGTATTGCTTTTTTCCTCTTAAATGTCCAGCAGACAGGATAAAAGTGCCTCAACTCAGTTTTGGTATTTTGGATGGGATATCTTGGTCAACTAACTGGTCAACTGAATTTTTTGCTTTGACTTTAATCAAATAATCTCTATCTAGTTGATCTTGTGGAAGTAGAGGGATCCCTTGTTTACTGCTGTAAAGATACAAAATCTTATTGTATTAAAGAAAAATCTTTAAATTAAAGATATAATTTAAAAAAATTTGTTTCAGAAAATGACAGAAAATTGGGTTCTCTAACATTCAATATATTATCACATTGTTTCTGCACAGGTGATTCTCTAATCATCACATTTAATTCTTAAATAACTTTCTTTGCATAACAGGAAGATGAGAATTCTGTCTTTTTCATTGGCTATATCTACACTTACAAAGTTAAGTCGACTTAACAAATTGGCTATACTATAAGTCGAGTTTGTTAAGTCAGCTTAACAGCAGAGATAGCCGTTATATTGGCTTTAAGTTATCTTAATAAAGTTAAGTTAAATTAATCCCGATTTAAGGCTTAAATCGACCTAAAAGTGGGTGTTATTAAGTCAACTTAAACTTTCCTTTGTGATTTCTTATGGAGTTTGGAATTGGGAGCTTGGAATACTGAAGGATACAAAAAGGAGTAAGATCCTTATTCAACATATCAGTTAGGTACATGCTCAGAGTTGAATTGGCTTAAAGTTATTTTAGAGTTTTATACTGCTTCCCATCAGTGGCTATGTCTACACTAGGGAATTAAGGTCGACTTTAAGAAGGTCGACTTTAATAAGTCGACTTTAAGTCGACCTTATTAATTTGACTTAGAGAGACCACACTGCACTCTTAAGTCGACTTAAAGGGGCCCTTAATAAATCGACGAGTTAAAGGAGATATTCTTTTCTTTTTCCCCCTCCTGGAGGAAACATGTATGACTTTTGGGCTGCCTTCATCACTTCTCTCATTCCTACTGCTGTAGTTTTCTTTCACATATATTTCACATTAGGTCATCTGTGTCATGCCCTGTTCTTTAACTACAGAATTGATAGATAGTAAAGGGAAAATTTTTCTATTTTTGACATTTTACTTTTCATTCAAAACTCAGGAGTGGACTGCAAGAGACTAAATCCTTTGATAAGTGCCAGGTATCTGCTGAGGCACTTTATGGTTGCTCCATACTCCAGACCACAATGATGAAGCAAAGCATTTTGGTTTGTAGGTCTATACAGTCATTCCTGCACCACTTCTCAAGTCCCCTTCTATGCTGCCACAAAGCACCTGCAGATCTCTCCTGCATGAACTTTCAGGTTGTATTGCCCTGTGAAAGGCATTGGGTTTGCACATTAATCAAGGACAAAGAACGGAAGTAGGATCAAAACTCAAAGTCTAAATTGAGAACTTCTGTAAATTATCATTCTTTGCAAACTGAGGGTGAAGAAATTGGAGACTATTCATCTGAGTCTCAAGATAAGAGTTACCACACATAACATACCAATATGAGCAGCAAGGGGCTCTTAAACAGCAGCATGAAAGTTCACATTTCTGTCTATCTATCTCTAGAGGACACTCAACATAAAGTGTCTAGCTGTCTTATAAATGGGTTTCCAGTACAAAGCATGCTATTATAGTTCTTACTTTGCCTTCTCACAGTATCTGATTGACATTTATCCAGTGCAGTGTCTCTGATGGAGCCAGGCTCAAATATTGAACATAAAACTTTTAAAGGCACAACAAAAGCTTTGGGTTGATTATCCCTTTAATTTACCACACCTGCTGGCATAGTTAGGACTCCCATGACATAAATATGAGGACCCTGCTTTTTAAAGGTATGGTAACCATAATTCACCAGGCAGCTGCACATAGCTGGAGTGATTGATTCAGTACATATTATGTAGTAAACTTGAGACCAAGAGCTGTTGTGAGAAAAACTATGTGTGTGAATTGGAACTTAAAGACATAGACTGTGGTAAACTAGGAGCATCCTCCCCCTCCTCCCCCCACCCCTTGAGCCTCCATATTAGCTGGAGGTGGATGAGGCATTCTATGGACAACTAACAGAAGTTTCCAGATCATCGCAGGCCCTGGTTCTTATGGGGGACTTTAATTATCCTGATGTCTGCTGGGAAGATAATACAGCAGTGCACAGGCAATCCAGGAAGTTTTTGGAGAATATTGAGGACAACTTCCTAGTACAAATGCTGGAGGAACCAACTGGGGGCCTTGCACCTCTAGACCTATTCCTCACAAACAGAGAAGAATTGATCGGGGAAGTAGAAGTAAATGGCAACCTGGGCAGCAGCGACCATGAGATGGTAGAGTTCAGGATCCTGATCAATGGAAGGAAGGAAAGAAGCAGAACACACACCCTGGACTTCAGAAAAGCAGATTTTGGCTCCCTTAGGGAGCTGATGGGCAGGGTCCCATGGGAGGCTGATCTGAAGGGGAAAGGTGTCCAAGACAGCTGGCTGTATTTTAAAGAAACCCTGTTAAAGGCACAGGAAGATAACATTCCAATGTGCAGAAAGAACAGCAAATGTGGATGGCGACCAGCATGGCTTAGCAGGGAACTCTGCGGGGAGCTGAAACATAAAAGGGAAGCTTACAAGAAGTGGAAGCTTGGACAGATGACAAGGGAAGCGTATAAAGATATTCCTCGGGACTACAGGGATAAAATCAGAAAGGCCAAAGGACAATTGGAGTTGCAGCTAGCAAGAGATACGAAGGATAACAGAAAGGGGTTCTATAAGTATATCAGAAACAAGAAAAGGTTCAGAGGTGGTGTAGGTTCCTTACTGAATGGGGCAGGCATCCTTGTGGAGGATGATGTGGAAAAGGCTGAAGTACTCAATGCTTTTTTTACTTCAGTCTTCACAGGGAGGGCCAGCTCCCAGGCTACTACACGGGGTAACGCAGAATGGAGAGTGACCCTCAGTGATGGAAAGTCAGGTTAGGGAACACTTAATGAAATTGGATGTGCACAAGTCCATGGGGCTGGATGAACTGCATCCGAGGGTGCTGAGGGAGTTGGGGGAAGTGATTGCAGAGCCGCTGGCCATTATCTTTGAGAATTCGTGGCGAACGGGGGTGGTCCCAGAGGATTGGAAAAAGGCAAATACAGTACCTATCTTTAAGAAAGGGAAAAAGGAGGATCTGGGGAACTACAGACCGGTCAGCCTCACCTCAATCCCTGGGAAAATCATGGAGCAGGTCCTCAAGGAATCCATCCTGAAACACTTGGAGGAAAATAGAGTGATCAGGAACAGTCAACATGGATTCACCAAGGGAAAATCATGCCTGACCAACCTGATTTCCTTCTATGATGAGATGACTGGATTTGTGGATGCGGGAAGAGCCGTTGACGTGGTATACCTTGACTTTAGCAAGGCTTTTGATACGGTTTCCCACAGCATTCTCGTCGGCAAGTTAAGGAAATATGGGTTGGACGAATGGACCGTAAGGTGGATCGAAAAACTAGTTAGATCAACGGGCTCAGTGGGTAGGAATCAATGGCTCGATGTCTGGTTGGCAGCCGGTAACGAGTGGAGTGCCCCAGGGGTCGGTCCTGGGGCCGGTCCTATTCAACATCTTCATTAATGATCTTGATGATGGAATAGACTGCGTGCTTAGTAAGTTTGCGGATGACACCAAGTTGGGGGGAATGGTAGATACTCTGGAGGGCAGGGACAGGATCCAGGGAGACTTGGACAAATTGGAACACTGGGCCGAAAGAAACCTCATGAGGTTCAACAAAGACAAGTGCAAAGTCCTGCACTTAGGACAGAAAAATCCCATGCACTGCTACAGGCTGAGGACCGATCGGCTAAGTAGCAGCGCTGTAGAAAAGGACCTGGGGATTATGGTGGACGGGAAGATGAATATGAGCCAACAGTGTGCCCTTGTTGCCAAAAAGGGCAATGGCATATTAGGCTGCATCAGTAGGAGTATTGCCAACAGATCGAGGCATGTGATAATTCCCCTTTATTCGACACTGGTCAGACCGCATCTGGAATAATGTGTCCAGTTTTGGGCTCCCCACTACAGAAAGGATGTGGACAAATTAGAAAGAGTCCAGCGGAGGGCAACAAAAATGATTAGGGGGCTGGGACACATGGCTTATGAGGAGAGACTGAAGGAACTAGGCTTATTTAGTCTACAGAAGAGAAGACTGAGGGGAGATTTGATAGCAACCTTCAACTACTTGAAGGGTTGCTCCAAAGAGGAGGGAGCTAGGCTGTTCCCGAGGGTAACAGAGGACAGAAGAAGGAGCAATGGTTTCAAATTACAGCTGGGGAGGTCAAGGTTGGATATTAGGAAAAACTTTCTCACTAGGAGGGTGGTGAAGCATTGGAATGGGTTATCTAGGGAGGTGGTAGAATCTCCATCTTTGGAGACTTTTAAGGCTCGGTTAGACAAAACCCTGGCTGGTGTGATTTAGGGGGAGTGGTCCTGCTTTTTAGCAGGGGGTTGGACTAGATGACCTCATGAGGTCCCTTCCAGCCCTATTATTCTATGATTCTATGTATGCATATTTCACTTTTATCCAATAGCACGAATCCAAGGACTATAGAGAAGATGGTCCTGAATAAAGCATGAGAAATAAACTGAATAAAGTGGCTGCCCATAAGCTTACCAGTATAGTCACAGTATTTTAAAGCTACGAGTTTTCCTTCATGGCAAGCATTCCACCAAAATGAGACTGCTGTGGGAATGAGGGTTATCCTCATTTTGCATGGCTTTTATCCATATCATTCAACATAACACATCACTGTTTTCATCCCATAGCCCTTCTCCCCTCATTCCTAATCAATACAGATAATGTTTTTGACTTCTTTGCTCCCTTATTCTAATATCTGTTTTCCTTTCATCCAGTAATTATTGCTATTCATAACAAACCAGGTTTTTAATCTATACTGGTATAAGTAAACTAAAAGCATTTGGAAAGACCAAAATATTTAGAAATATTTTTAAAAGTTGCAAATATTTCGAATAACTTATCAAAAGTTCAAAACTGGAGACTAGAGGTAATCTCCCTGTGCTCCTGTCTCTTATTTTTTATATCCTCAATTCATGTTCCAGGGAAGATATTGGTCCAAGCATGTCCTGATAAGCCTTGCTAAGCTAAAAAATCGAGCAATCTCACAGTGTGGTACTTAGGCAACAGACTCCTACAGAATGGTAAATCTCTTGTTTACAGTTCCCCTTCTGGTGAATGGCTCATGATGGTTGTCTAACGCCCATTTAGGTGTGGGTCACCATCTTTGTTGTCATTGGAAAGCTAACATCAGGCATCTCCCAAACTCCCAACATATTTCAGTAACAACCGTACAACAAAACCTCACAACTTCATACACAATAAATATATGCATATCTTGACAACAATGAATTTTAGCAGATCACCACTTTTCATATGGTACCATACAAGGCATGATCTGTATGAAATATCAAAACCATATGCAAATGATGAATATGAGATCTACAGGGTGCTATTTTGATGTATAGCATGTCACAAACATGGCTTTATATAGGGCCTTAAATTTTCTGTTTTATTTTCTGTCCCTTTTCTAGTAGTTTCTAACATTCTGTTAACATTTTTGGTGAACACTGAGCTTAAGTTTTCAGACAACTATCCATTGTGACTCCATGATCTCACTCTTGAGTGGTAACGGGTAATTTAGAATCCATCATTTTTATGTGCAGTTGGGATTATTTTCCAATGTGCATTACTTTGCACTTATCAGTGTTGAATTTCAAGGTCAGGTAGCTATTCTAAAATTTGCCAGACCACTTGAAAAATATAAGCATCAGCACTTCTCACTGTGCATTTTCTGACTCTTCAATACACTTTTCTAGCATAAGTGCACATAAACTACAGTAGAAGAACACTAGTAAGATAAAGTCAGCCCGTCAACAGTTAGGAAATACCAATATTAAGGCTGCCTCTACAACCTTAATTTGGCTCGCATGTACATATGCATTATGATAATCTCCAGTTACATGATTGTGTGCATTTTTTTCCATGGGATCTCTGCTTCCATCAGTGCATAGGGTGAATTATACTCGCTATTCAATGTATTGTTTTATTCTCTTTGTTCAATGTGTGTCACCGGGCCTTATGAAAACCCTGCTCTGAACACAGAATTATTTTTCTCCTCAGCTTTTCTATGACCGTGTCTACACCCACGCGGATCGAAGCAGCGGGATTGATTGAGTGGCCAGTAGAGATCATCTCAATTGATCCCAGAAGTGTTATCACATCAATGCAATAACTCCACCCCTCCAAGTGGAGTAATGCTGTGTCAACAGGAGAGCATTGCTGGTTGACGCAGTGGAGCGAAGACAGCAAGGTAAGTGAGAATAACTAACTCGATGGGAGATACGCATTCTGTGGAATGCAGATTGTGTATCTCCTGTTGACTTAGCCCTGCAGTGTAGACTAGTCCTAAGGCACTCATTGCTATAGAACCCAAGTGCTCTATAAACATCAACTTAGCTCACAGGGGGGTTGTGAAAAAGCATCCTGCTATCCCTGTTTCACAGATGGGGTACATATGCCTAGAGAAATTAAAGGTGAAATCCAGATGATGAAGTATATGGAGAATGCAGTGTTGACATAGCTGACTCTTAACCACTTCAAAGAGTTCAGAAAAAAAAATATTAAGGTCAAAAATTTGGGTTTGAGACAATTAGGGCCAGATTTGTTCCATAGAATTTAACATTTTGGAGAACTTCATATATTCAATACATAGCTCTCATTTACTTCACTGGCAGCTTAGATTTCTTAGTAATTCTGCAAATCTGACCCCAGGATATCAAGCAGAGCAACCAGAAAATGGGGAACGTAAAATTAACTATTATCTTTGAAAAGTCTGATTTAAATGATTTGCCCAACATCACGTAAGAACTCTGTGCAGGAGCAGGTATAGAATCCATTCTGCAGGGCAATATAAAACTGCTTTAACCATGAGACCTCCCTTTCCCTTCCTGAAGTCCCCTGCCTCATTCACTAATCTCTTTTCAAACAGAAACTTCCTTTCCTGTACAAACCTTTGGAGGAGAGTCTTCTCTAGTAGGAACAAACTTCTCTTGCCAGTTCCCCGCCCAGGGCCGGATTAACCGGCATGGAGGACCCAGGCTGCCCCGCACCATGGGGTCCCCCTTCTTCCCCCCCCAACTGAGGGCCCCCCATCACTGGGGAGGGGTGGCTGGGGCCAGGGGCACTCCCGGCTCTCCCCAGCCCTGCTCTGCCCAGTCTGTGGGGTGGGAGGGTGGGGGGATGGCAGCTGACGCATGGCACAGAGCAGCAGAGGCCTTGCTGCAAGCTACCCAGCCCCCCCCCCAGGCAAAGCACAGAAGGCTGGCCTGCCCCACTCCATCCCTGGAGACAGGCCAGCCTGCCCAGGGATGGGGCAGGCATGCAGAGCCCAGCCTGCGGCTCCTAGCCCCTGCTGGCTCCAACCCCCAGTTCTGGAGTGTGGCCAGCAGTGAAAAGGAGCCACTGCGGGCATGGCTTCTGTTCCCTGCTGGCTCCACCCCACAACTGGGGGGCGCGGCTAGCAGGGGACAGGAGCCACACGTGGGGGCAGGCCCAGCAGGGGAGAGGAGCCGCTGGTTCCTATCCCCTACTGGACTAGACCCCAGACCTGCTGGCCCTGCCCTTGGCTCTTGCTGAGGGTGCGGTGGGCAGGGCTGGCATGGGTGGCTGGCAAAGGTTGCCAACCTCTGTGTTAATCTATGAAAACTGTAAAGGTGGGTTCTCTAAAGAACTTAATGTTGGGGAGTCATGATTCCTCCTTTTTCCATTCCTTTTTGTTCCAGAGGAATAGCAAAAGATATGGCATCGATCAAATAGAAGTTATGGACTTGATGCAGCAATTGCTTGGGACTGCAGGGATAAAGTCAGAAAGGCCAATGGCAAATTGGAATTGCAGCTAGCAAGGGATATGAAGGATAACAGAAAGGGGTTCTACAAGTATGTCAGTAATGAGAAGAGGATCAGGGATGGTGTGGGTCCCTTACTGGATGAGGCAGGTACTCTCATGGTGGGTGATGCAGAAAAGGCTGAAGTACTCAATGCTTTTTTTACTTCAGTTTTCACAGGCAGGGCCAGCTCCCAGGCTACTATGCTGAGTAATGCAGAATGGAGAAAAGAAGAGCAGCCCTCAGTGATGGAAGGTCAGGTTAGGGACTACTTAAAGAAGTTGGATGTGCACAAGTCTATGGGGCCAGATGAACTGCATTCGAGGCAGTTGGCTGAAGTGATTGCAGAGCCGCTGGCCATTATCTTTGAAAACTCATAACGAATGGCGGAGGTCCTAGAGGACTGGAAAAAGGCAAATATAGTACCTATCTTCAAGAAAGGGAAAAAGGAGGATCTGGGGAACTACAGACCAGTCAGCCTCACCTCAATCCCTGGGGAAGTCATGGAGCTGGTCCTCAAAGAATCCATCCTGAAACACTTGGAGGAAAATAGAGCGATCAGGAACAGTCAGCATGGATTCACCATGGGCAAATCATGCCTGACCAACCAGATTGTCTTCTATGATGAGATGACTGGATTTGTGGATGCGGGAAGAGCCGTTGACGTGGTATACATTGACTTTAGCAAGGCTTTTGATACGGTTTCCCATAGCGTTCTTGTCAGTAAGTTAAGGAAGTATGGGTTGGACGAGTGGACTGTAAGGTGGATAGAAAACTGGCTAGATCACCGGGCTCAGTGGGTAGGAATCAATGGCTCGATGTCTAGTTGGAAACTGGTAATGAGTAGAGTGCCTCGGGGTTGGTCCTGGGGCCGGTTCTGTTTAACATCTTCATTAATGATTTCGATGATGGGATAGATTGTGTGCTTAGTAAATTCGCGGATGACACCAAGCTGGGGGGAATGATAGACACACTGGAGGGCAGGGACAGGATCCAGGGAGACTTAGACTAATTGGAAAACTGGGCCAAAAGAAACCTCATGAGGTTCAACAAGGACAAGTGCAAAGTCCTGCACTTAGGACGGAAAAATCCCATGCACTGCTATAGGCTGGGGACCGATCGGCTAAGTAGCAGCACTGTAGAAAAGGACCTGGGGGTTATGGTAGACGGGAAACTGGATATGAGCCAACAGTGTGCTCTTGTTGCCAAAAAGGCCAATGGCATATTGGCCCGCATCAGTAGGAGTATTGCCAGCAGATCGAGGCATGTGATAATTCCCCTCTATTCAGCTCTGGTAAGGCCGCATCTGGAATACTGTGTCCAGTTTTGGGCTCCCCACTACAGAAAGGATGTGGACAAATTAGAAGGAGTACAGCGGAGGGCAACAAAAATGATTAGCGGGCTGGGGCACATGACTAATGAGGAGAGACTGAAGGAACTAGCCTTATTAGTCTGCAGAAGAGAAGACCGAGGGGGGATTTGATAGCAAACTTCAGCTACTTGAAGAGGTGCTCCAAAGAGGAGGGAGCTTGGCTGTTCTCAATGGTAACAGAGGACAGAAGAAGGAGCAATGTTTTCAAATTACAGCTGGGGAGGTCGAGGTTGGATATTAGGAAAATCTTTCTCACTAGGAGGGTAGTGAAGCATTGGAATGGGCTACCTAGGGAGGTAGTGGAATCTCCGTCTTGGAGGTATTTAAGGTTTGGTTAGACAAAACCCTGGCTGGGATGATTTAGTGGGAATGGCCCTGCTTTTAGCAGGGGGTTGGACTGGATGACCTCATGAGGTCCCTTCCAGCCCTATGATTCTATGATTAGTGGTTGAGGTTCTCTAGCCTGTGTTATGCAGGTTTTCAAATCAGATTGTAATGGTCTCTTCTAACCTTGATCCAGTAGCAGATTATGTGCCCTTCATCCCTGACTCCACTGTGGCTCAGTCCCTTCCCCCCTTTCTCCATCCATTTAAGCAGTAACCAGGGAGTGAATGTAGTGGCTGTGCAACCAAGGTCTGGGGATGCTCAGATGCAAGGTCTGGGGAGATTGTACAGAGATAACTTGCTTCCCCTCACCCACTGCAAGCACATACCACATACAGGAGAAACCACAATATAGTTAAAAGCCTATAAATCAAAACTATATCTACTACTACTTGCAGCTACCTGGGCTAGCCACCAAACCCGATAATCCCTTTGCTACTGTCCCACAAACAAGTACTGGGGTCTGTGATATTCTTCTCTCTCCACAGTTTGACAAAAGCTAGAAATCCTTTGCTGATGAAAGAAAGCTGGCACTTCAGATCTCTAATGGGCATTAGATATTTTAATTTTTCCTTTTTATACAAATCTATACATTAATTATTTCAGAGTACCTGGAATGTTTTTGTTCCCATAATGGTATGGCCACTATATTCTAGCATTAGAACTTTCCTTATCTTTTAAGTACACTCTAAATACAATACAATTGAATCCAGTGTATTTCTTCACTATGCTCTGAACTTTACTTACCCTACAAGTGTCAGACTGACTATTAGAAAACTAACAAGTCTTCTATGCTGTGGAAAAAAAAAGCTGCTGAGAGCTTCCTTTTTTAACAGCTAGAATTTCCTTGGTTTTTATAATCTTTAAAACCTGAAAAAGCTTTTTCGCATCCAAATGTTATCAGGAAGTCTGAGTCTTGCACGATTCAGTCTTTAGCTTGCGTCATTGAATAATAAAGGACAGAACTCATTTCTGATTTTGTGGCTACATGGGGAAACATGAAGACTATACATACTTCTGATTAAATAATAACTAATAAATATGTAGATCTTATATAGTTCGGCTTGTGATGTGTTATGTGTTCTAGCAGAGCTTATTGTCCTGTTTAAATTAAGGTCAATTCTGAATCTATCAGCCCTTTATGGACTTCTGGTGAACTTGTCTGAAACCAGTGTGGAAAAAAAATGTAATGTTTTGGTTAAGAAACTGTACTTTGACTCAAGAGATATAGAGTCAGTTAGTGGCTCTGCTCCGAACTAACCATGCAACATTGGGGATGTCATTTCATCTCTCTGTGCTTCAGTTCCCAATCTGCAATATTTCCTTCGTCTTTTACTATTGAGATAGTAAACTCTTCAGAGCAGGGAACTGTGACTCTTTATAGTATGATTTGCACAGTGGAACTGACCTTGGTTGAGGCTGCTACACTAACACAAACAATAAAAAAAAAATAATAATAAATCATTCCATCCAAGTTGAGTTCAAGAGACTCATGCCTCACTATGTTGGAGGCTAGGAATATCAGGGCGTGGCTTGAGCTCATGTATTGAATTTTATCTTTCACTTATCTATAGCTGAAACAAAAAGTCATCAGTTCAGCTTCAGCCCAGGAAAAACGTACGGCCAAACAAACCTGCCAGAGCAGATATGACAAAAGGAACACTACAACCTGCCTTCTTCCCTAGGAAGGAGTAAGAATACAGTCACAGAAACCAGATAGTCAGTGGCAGGCTGCCACTGTCAAACCCTCAGTCCAGCCTGTTACAGACAGAAAATGGAGAAAAAGCACATGTAATAAAAGACATCTGCTGAAATCACAGAAAGTTACCTTTAATCCATTTGGTTCTAATTCTGGCACAGGAAGTTCCAAATCTAGATTACATTATAGTTAGTTAACAACCAAAAACTTTATCATCTTTGACTCTAACAGACATTTTAAATAAAAAGACACAGTATCCTAGATTTTCAGACATGATGAGTGTTTAGGAGTGGGTTAATTTTTCAGTGCCCAAAGTGATACATTTAAAGTGGCCAGATACTCATAGGGTGGTTGCTCAGCACCTTCTGAAAATCAGGCTCCTTAGAGGCTTCCTAATTAATCACCGGTCATATTTTAAAATCTTGAAAGGCATAAAGAATTTTCTGGTTTTATTATAAAACCACTTGAGAGACTCAGCGCTGGAAACAACAAGTGTCAGTGGAGTTCCTAACTACATGCTTGAAAGGCTTGAGGAATAGCTAAATGCTACGGATTATCACAAAAATGCCATCAACCTGGGTGAAGTACATCTAATAAAGTATATTTGCACTCAGTTTAATAACTTCAAGGTGAATTCTTACATTTGAGTTGATTTGGTTTAGTAACCTTGCATGACAAGCTATCACACATGGATCTTTTCTTTATTTCTGGCCTTTCTCATGACAATGTTTTTCTGTAGTTTTCTATTTAATTTCCCACTTGACCTGTCTGTGGTAGAAGACTGAAAACATTGTTTTTGAAAAACCCAATTCATTATCTTACAAATAAAGGTTTCTGTCTAGTAAACAATCCTATATGTTTAAAAGGATAATTCTGATTTATTCACTACACTTTCTAATCTTTCAAAGGTAGCTTTCCTTGCTGATCCATACCTCCTTCCATTCCTTGTAGGCTTTCTGTTTTCTCTTAATAAAGCAGTTTGAAATGCTTGTTCATTCAGTTTGATCTGCAATCACTCCTTATGAATTTTTTCCTCCTATGTAGATTGCATGCTTCAAATAGTGTCTGCAGCTATGATTTAAAGCAAAGTTCCAAGCCTTCTCCATATTCAGATCCTTGTTCTTCAGTCCAGTCTACTTCCCAACTAATTCCTTTATTTTTAAAAAAGTTTGCCTTTTTAAATCAAGAGCTATGTACACACTGGCAAGTTAGGTTGACTTAAGGAGGCTTAAGTCGACCTAACTTAATCCCTTTTGCACACTAGGCTTTCATTGGGTCGACTTAAGGGGTTTCCTTAAGTCGACCTAATGAATGCTTAGGTCGACTTAATAAGAACCGTGGGGTATTCCAACTAACCCTCCTTATGTCAATCTAACCCTTAGATTGACCTAAGTCCAGTGTGGAAACTTAAGTCCACTTTCTTAGGTCAACCTAAGGGAAGTTAGGTCGAATTACTAAGTCCTGGTTAAGGGAAACCACTTAGTTAAGTCGATCTAATAAGATCGACTTTAGGTCGACTTAAAGTTGATCCTATTAAGTCGACTTAACAGAGTTGACCTAACTTTTTATAGTGTAGACAAAGCCAAGGACCCTAGTTGCAGAACTGTTTTTGTTTATATTTCCATTTAATTCAAACTGAATTAATGCATTACTCAAACAAAGCTGTCCTGATTACAAAAACTAAATCTAAAATGGCATCACATCTTGTTGGTTCAGTGACTATTTGAGGAAGAAACCTGTCACTTATCACATCCAGGAATATCTGGGGCCTACCATCATTAACAGGATTTCTCCTCCATTCTATATATGGGAAATTAAAGTCTCACATAATGATAAAATTCCCCTTAGTATTTATTATACTGAAAAATCTAAAAAGGTCTCTTATACATAACCAAACCAGATACTGGGGATCTGTAGCAAATCCAAAGCTCTATCCCAATGGAAATTCTGTTACCTTTCTTTCCCAAATTGATTTTGACACAAACAGATTCCTTTTTTATCCATTCCATCACTTCTAATTTCTTTACACTCTACCTCGTCATTAATATTTAATGTTATTCCACCACGTTTACCTCTATTTCTGTCTTTCCTGAATAGCACATATTTTTCATTGCTATATTCTAGTCATCACGACTATTCCATCATGTTTCCATTATCCTTATACTACCTGGTTGCACTTCTTGCACCAGTAGTTCTATTTCATCCATTTTGTTACCCATCACTGGAATTCAGCACTTTAAAGAACACCTGCCTGTTCTACAGAGGTCAGCATAGAGAGCTCCACATGAAGCCTTTAAATTAGGTTTTTTTACTCACCATGGTTTATTAAAAAATTTGCTGGGTGACACATTATCACCAGGCCTTCATCCATCTTGCTCATCGCATTGTGTAAGCCAGAACAACTGACATAGGTTCCTGTGATGCATGAGGTATATGACACATCAGTACATGAATTTCAAAGGACTCTGTGCTGCTGGAAAGTGTAGTTAAAAACAATATAGTTATCAAGCAAAGACAATATCCCATGCAGTATCAAACTATGTAATAGCAGCCCCATTTTGACATTTTGTCATTTAATGTAATCTCTTCTGTCTGATGCTGCCTAATAAGTGTCGTCATACAATATGACCTCCATGAAACACTATCCTTCCTCCTGAGGAAGAATCTTCATTGGATTTTTTTTATTTCAGTGACACTCGCCACAAATGCAAACACACATATTCACAAGAGTTTATCTGGGATGTATTCAACCTTAATCTCCACAAACAAACAGCAAAATAAATTGTATGGTATTTGTCACTATAATATCTATGTATAAAACTATCATGTATTTACCTGCATGATCATAATGGGTGCATCTACACTGGCAAGTTAGGTCGATTTAAGTCGACCTAAACAGAGCTGTGTCCACACTGGGCTTTTCTTAAGTCGACTTAATAACATCTCCTTTTAGGTTGACTTAAGCCTTACCTCGACTCCGTAAGTCAACTTAAGGCCAGTGTAGATGGGGATTAATTCTAAATTGACTTTATTACGTCAACTTAAAGCCAATATAACGGCTATCTCTGCTGTTAAGTCAACTTAACATTGTAACCAATTTGTTAAGTCGACTTAATAAGGTCGACTTTAAGTCAACCTTAACAAATTCGACTTAACTTTGTATGTGTAGACATAGCCAATAAGACTTCTCTGTTTTGTGATCAGCATTTTCACTGCATGATGTTGTTTCTGATGACACTTGACTAAAACATCATTGCAAATTGTTTATATAATGCTAGTATCTACAGTTTAATCTGCTAATCAACCCCATTTATTGTTTCCTTCATCACTGAAACTGAAGTCATTTTACACTAGGGACTTTCAGGACATTTTTTCTCCACTAACTGAATACTAATTGAATGGTATTATCCTTTGTCTAAAGGGGCGTCTGATACCTTCTGGTATTTTTATCACCATTTCCGTTAAATATACTTAGGAATCTTGTGTAACCAAAGGCACCTAACAGTACTAACACTGATTTTGCTGAATGAGTGGTGGCGCCAGTGGGAATTATTCCCTAAAACTAGAGGTTTTTTTCTAGGCACAAAGCAGGGTTATAGGAGGTGGGTGGGGGCTTCCCACTTGTGCTTTTGTAAGCCTCCCCCTAGTACAGACAACATGGACCAAGTGTCTTTGTAAATGGCATGCGGATTGCATGCCTAAGGATTTTTTTTTTAGAAACATACAGTAGAATGTACAGGTAACTTATCAAAAGGTATATATTGGAGAATCAAATGTGTGACTATATCATTCACTAGTTTACTTTTTAATGAGGGGAATTCAGAAGTTCTCAGAGCAGAAAAAATCACTCTTGGTTGTTGTTTGTTTTGTTTCGTTTTTTGTTCTGTAGCCTTGAGGTTCCATTTTATAAAAGCATCTTGTTTCTGATACCAAATGCAACTCAAGGTCTTTTTAAAGTAACACATCAATGGGCTTGTTTGCAAAAATAGAACATCTGACTGTTTGAAAGTAGCCCCAAACTGCTGTTTAGTACACAAGATCACGCCAGCTGGCAATGTTTGTCTGAGATGATATCTCTTCAGGTAACTATGGAAACTCAACAATAATTCATTAGTACAGTGATGAGAGTTATTTTTCTTTTTTCTGAATATAAACTTCCAAAAAAAAAAAAATCCTGAAAAAAAGGAGTTTCTGCAGCATGTTACTTTGACCCATAACATAAACTGCAAAGGTCCAAAATTATAAAAAGGCACGGACTGTATGATCGCTTTCCTCTGCCCCCTTTTACAGTCATGAAACATCGACATACTGAGTAGTTAGAAAGTGGGAATTCCTACAACCTGGGTGAGTCTCCAGATGGGGTTGTGCCAAATTACCTAACTCCTATGCTACCCCCCTAACATCCACAGCACAAGGGATGTGTTGAGGGTATACCAAATAGGGAAGCAGCATGACCAGAATATTTTGGTCGTCGTTAGTTTGCAGCTGGCATATGAGTATGTGGAAAATTTAGAGGATTCTTGTATTTACTATTCTACTTCAAGGATCAGAGAACCACAAACAGGCTGTCCTTCAGCTCTGCTCAATAGATGCTGGGCAAAGCTGACTGAGGATCTAGGATCTAGTACAAGCTCTGCCATAAACTTGCTGTGGGATCATAAGGAAATGTCTTCCTCCTTCTGTGCCATGGTAAAATGGCAATAATAATTAAAGGTGAGCGAAAACAATCATCATTAAAAAAACAAAACATGTATTTAAGCCTTTATCTCTCATTTACCAGTTTTTTAGTCCTTTATAATTGCAGAGCTATCTGATGCTGAAATTAAAAATGATGAAAGCAAAGTTGAAGTGAAATCTTAAATGAAACTACTTCACTTCAAAGAAAAATTATTTTCAGAGGCAGGTGTAGTAGACTGCCCAGCTCAGGACTGGTTTTGTAGAATTAGGAGATGAAAGAGGGGCTATTTTAGAAAGGAAGGGAGATGTGTTCACATTCTCATTGACTTCCTGTCGTTGCCATTCATCACTGACAGCATGAGTAGCATGTTCATGTTGCCCATCAGCAGCCTTTCCCTCTGAGGATCAATTTGACCACAGCCCCTGGCTCAATGATGTTCCATTTCTCAGTCTGCTTTATATTACTCCCAATCAGTTCCTACAGCTAGATTATAAACTGCCAATAGCTGCTGTCTGAGACAGGTTGTATGAAGAACTTACTTGTTTGGGTCAGAATATATAATATGAAGAACTTACCTTGTTTCTTGGTGCAGCTTCTTTCTTCTGCCCCTAGATAGGTATCCCAATTTCTTTGGCACCTCTTCCACAACTGCTGCTGCTCTAGCTTTCTTCCCACTTCATGTTCATTGCTATAAAACCTAACAATAAGTCCAATAAAAAGAGAGTACTTTATGCAAATGCAATAATGTCAGGATGGTTGGTGTCCTGAAAGGAGTCTGGGCCTTTGTTACACTTACACCAACATCAAGGTTCACTAGCAGTGCTGTATGAAGTGAAATGAAAATGTCTTTATTAAAGATGCTAGTGCAACAGAAATGTCATGAATCAGGAAGCCATAGGCCACAAGGTGAATTTGAAAAATGTTCCCCTTATACATCTTATAAGAAAGACATAGATTTTTTGAGGTAATTCCTATGAACTAACACCAAACAGTCTGTCTATAAAAATGACTTCTACTAAACACTGATCACACAATCTGGTTGATCGAATCGGAAAGCTATAATACGGTCATGTAACTCCAACATCATGTAATCACTCACAAACATCGCAGCAGTAAAGCACAAAATTGAATTCTATAAAGCATCAGATATTTTTTTATTTTGAGTAAGTAGTTGTGAAACAATTTTTGAGAAGTCACTTGAAATTCTCCATTATGATGAAACTTTGGTCCAGTACATCACCACTTAGTGAATATGTCTCTGAAACTGTTAAACAATGTTAACAATAGTCCATCAGTAGCCTACATCACAGCTGTGCTGTGAGACTTAAATCATTAATGTTTCAATAATACCAAAGACATTGCAAAGGTAAATTGTCTTTTATGACTGGGTTTAGAGCTAAGTGAATATTACAAAAATGTATATGCACAAACACTAGCCAGATCAGATGTTATATGCCTCATCAAGAGCAGGGTCATCCTTTGGGGCGGGGTGACTGGGGTGATTGCCCTGGGCCCTGTGGTTACGTGGGCCCCATGCTGTCCTGCTCCCAGCAGGGCAGTGTGGAACCCACGGCATGCCCCCCCCCCTCGGCCGCACTTCCTGAAGGCAGTGGGGTGGGCCAGGAGTGCTCCCCCTGGCCTCTGGGCCGGCCCTGTTCCCCGCCCCCAGGGCAGAGCAGGCAGGCCCAGGGGCGGGGCAGGTGAGGGATCCCGGCTCCAGCTGGGGTGGTGGCAACCCTTCCCGGGGCTGGCTCCCCGCCGGTAGGCAGCTGCGGCTCCCCGCTGCTCCCCGGTGCTGCAGCGTTGGCTCCCCATGGCCGTGGCTCCCCAGGGCCACAGCGTCGGCTGCCCGCCGCTGCCCGTAGCGTCGGCTCCCCGCAGCCGCCTGGCAGGCAGCCTCGGTTTCCGGGACTGGCTCCCCGGGGGGCAACTGGAGTCCCTGGGGGGCAGAGCGGGATGGCCCGCTGCACTCCCCACCAGCATGGGGGGGCGGGGCCCCGCGTAGGGCAATTAGCCCTGGGCCCCGGTCCCCCCAAGGGACGGACCTGATCAAGAGAGCCCTGATGCATTCATACATTCTGACTTGCATACACACGCTATATATGTATATATTACTCTAGAGAAGTGGGTGGAGTGAGGGAGAAAGTATCTTTCTTCAGTTATACTCCCTTCTGTAGTGCTCTGGTGGCAGTTAGTTTTCTGTGCATACTGATCTTTTACTGCTACCTCTGCTAAGGCATCAGTGGAGCTGCTCTCATTTTCTGGTTTGTTTGTTTGGTTTTTTTGAGTTTTTTTTTCTTTGAATGTCATTTCTGGCTGCCAAAATAACCCTTATGAGGAAAATAAAAGTACATGAGGTCATGTTCATAATTACATACAAGTAAGGAAGGTCTCCTTCATGCCACTCTTTCATTGAGCTGCCAAAGTACTTAGGGACCAACAACAAAAATACTTGTTATAAGCTGTAGACTTATCAGCTAGAAGTGACAGAGGAGAAGAAAGTCCTGGATATATTGGTCGATCACAGGTTGACTGTGAGTTGCCAATGTGATGCTACCATGAAAAAGTCTAATACAATACTAGGGTGCATCAGGCAAGGTGTTCAGTAGAGAAAGTGAAGTGTTACAAGGCACTGCTGAGACCTTATCTGGAACAAAGTGTGCAATTCATATTCAACAAAGATAAATCAAACTGCAGGGAAAACCCTACTTATGAGAGGAGAGTCAAAGAGCTTGGCTTGCTTGCTTAACAAAAGGAAGTGTAAAAAAGATATGATTGCTGTCTATAAATATATAAGAGGAATAAATACCAGGAGGGAGAGGATTTGTTTATGTTACTGCCATTGTTGACATAAGAACAAATGGATATAACCTGGCCATCGACAGGTTTAGACTTGAAATTAGATGAAGGTTTCTAACAATGAGAGGAGTCAAGTTCTGGAACAGCTTCCCAAGAGGAACAGCCTGGTCAGTTTGTGGAGTGGATGGTATGATGACATTGCCTACAATGGCATACAAAATCAGTAACTGCTAGTAGCAAATATCACCAATGGCTAGTGATGGGGCACTAGATAAGGACGGCTCTGAGTTAATAGAGAGAATTCTTTCCGAAATGGCTGAGTCTTGCCCCAAGCTCAGGGAGTATCTGATTTGCCATATTTGGAATCAGGAAGGAATTTTCACCTAAATCAGATTGGCTGGGATCCTGGGAGATTTTTACTTTCCACTGCAGAGTAGGGCATGGGTCACTTGCAAGGTTTAAACTAGTGTAAATGGTGGATCCTTGGTAACTTCAAGAATTTAAAGCATGATTTGAGGACTTCAGCAACTCGGTTATGGGTCTACTACAGGAGTTAGTGAGTGAGGTTCTGTGGCCTGAAATATGCAGAAGGTCAGATTAGATTATTATGGTAGTCCTTTCTGGCTATAAAATCAGTTTAAAACTTTATAACTGCCAATAGTTAGTATTTTAAGATGTTAATATTTTGTAAATAGAGATAGCTTTTTAAAAGTCTCTTTGAGCTTGTTCTTCACAAGAAGTTAATGTCTGAATGGGATGATGGTGTGTGTCTTACCAAGATATAGGTGGCATGACCTGATGGTCAGAAGACAAATCGATCTAGCAGTCAGAGCAGAAACAGAGGGTAGAACTGGACGTGTGATGAGGACAAGCCAATGGTTGGGACCAAGAGTCAGGAATTCAGGGGAAGGTAGGAATTAGCGCCCTAGTGGTAGTAGACTCAGGGTGAAGCAAAGCACAAGGGCAGGAAGCTTTTCTGATGCTGTTGTGAGCATGGAACACATTTAGCTGCTGATCCTACATGGCTTAAATGGGGATCTGTTGACACTCCTGTCAGGGAGCATATTCACTTCAGGGGGGTTTATTGGGCCCAGCTGAGCTCATTGGATTGCTAGGCGACTGTGTCTGAAGCCAGCTGAGTTGCTGACAAGGTTTAATTAACTCAGAGGATTCTGACCATGACTGACTAGGTCATGTAGGCCAGGGCAAATTGTGTTCAGCCTTGTGAACTAATTGGGGATTATAGTTGGATCATGACTAATTGATGTGATGACAGGCTCAACTTGGGCCTACACTGACCAGTATGGTCAACCTCATGTCAACCAACCTGACACTTCATAGCTGTTATTAGCCATTTCCTACTGAAGACAAACCTGTTCCATTTCTCATTTTCTGATGGAACAGAACAGAAGAACTTTAATTTGTCTGCAGAAAATGAGTTTGTTTTCCAGGCAGTAATTATGACCTGTATTTAGTACACTGTGTCTCAATAGTGCTTTCTAAAAAATACAAAAGGATGAGGAAGAGCATCTCAGAGAAGACACTACCAGCAGCTATTGATATCAGATGAATTCTATTACTGACAAAAATGGTTAGCAGGTATTCAATCAGATGTGACAAAACTGACCCCTGAATTATCCTACACGAAAAATTCTTTGGTACAGAAAAACAGTGTTTTAAGAGAATGTGTTCATGGTTGACATTTACAGTTAGCTCAGCTTATTATTTTTAAAATTAAATCATGAAAGACCTCCTAGGTCATACAAGGAATAAAGGAAACAGAGAAATCCCAGCAGGAGTCCTTTTTTCAATGCTCTCATTTTATCTCTTTTCCCTATTTTTTATAAATTTGATTTTGTATTTCAATGATGCTGAATTTTAATGATAAAATACTTGGCCTAAACCAATGCATTTAGGTAATAGTTTTAAGTACCAAATACTTGTCCAGAACCTCTTTGAATTTTTTGAAACCTGCCACATCTAGCTCCAATGCACAGCTCATCAGCTGTTTCACGGTTTCTGGCATGTGTCAGAAAACAAGTTACATCCACAAAAAACACAGTATGAAAGCAGAAGATTCTGTCCTCTCTAACTCTTATAAGAAGCTGCAAACAGATTAAGAAAATAAAACGCATGGTTAAATGAGAAAAATATATGATAAGAAGAGGGGAATTTAAGTCCCTGCTTCAGCAAAGTGCTTAAACATACTCTTATCTTTAAGTCAGTGGTCTTGTGCTTAAATGTAAGCAGTTGTTCAGGAGCAGGAAAAATCACAAGTTAAGCTCACTCCTCTCAAACATGTGGATGAAAACATACTCACAGAAAGTAGCAAAGAGAAAACATATGGTAAATGACAGTTAGAACAAAATGAAAAACTTTTCAAAATTGATATTTTCTTAGAAATAAAAACTGTTCGCTCTCCCCCCCCCAAATGGCAGAGATGGTGCAATTAATGAGTAAAAATGGGGACTTATTCAAGTAAAGACGACTTACAAAGAGAAGGCAGAAATGTGATTTTGTGTATTTCCAGAAAGAAAATATGTGTGGGGGTGTTTGTACAAAATGATGACAAAAAAGCAATATAGGAGGGGTATTAACTTAATTGAAATCAAATGGCAAACATCTATTCCAGTACAACTGAAATATAGTATGAAATACGAATTACCTTTCAGCATGACTCCCATGCATGAAATCCTTCAGAAGCCATGTCATCAATACCTCTGCTCCACCCACTACCTCAGGTATCCTCCTGGAGGGGAGATTTTATAATATGGACATAGTTAGGATTATATATATATATAGAGAGAGAGTCTTCACAGTCTAACAAGTTACTAAAAATGCTTTAAAATAAAGGAGGACGTAACAGAAACAATGGTGTCTGTGCTAATTAGCCTTTCGTACATATCCAGGTGGTGAAATGTATGGAGAATGCAGTATTGACATAGCCAGCTCTAAACCACTTCAAAGAGATCATAAAAAACATCAAGATATTGTAAAATAATGGCTGCATGCTTACAAGTCTATGTAATGAAAGGAGAAAAATACAGTCTTGTCACCATTTTGGACAGGAAGAGAAAGGGTGGAGAACTTTTGTGATAATTATATTTACCTCAGATGTCTACTATCAAAGTTTATTCCATATTTTTCCCAAAAGGTTGAAGCAGTTGTTCCTTTAATTTATATAAAAACACTGATTTTTTTTAAAAAAGTGCTTTTATTCCAGCTGCATAAATAGCACTAGAACTGCAATTGTTGTTAGCTGAAGAGTGTCGTGTCATGCAAAAGATGGTGAGTGTCTCCTGTTTTATAAGGATAAATCTTCCCTTTGTATTGATAGCTTCTGGGATGAGATGAAGTCAATAACCTTGAGTTAGTCAGTGTATGACTATAACAAACAAAGGAGTGTTCTTTAACAATTATTAATATTGCATTTGTATCTGCATAATGGAATGGATATTTAACCCTATTGTGTCTGATTGGGTAACACTTACAGAAAGAGGCCCTTTCTTCTAAGCACCCAACAGTTTCTATTTAAGGGTCCTTAAGAGATAATCCCAGAATGAATAGCTTCAATAGGCCTAACCTCTTTTCGTGGGGGAACACTGAAACCACTTTGAACAGGATGATCCGACTCAGAGAACCGGACTGAGAGATGCAGTCTCAGGAGGATCTGGGAATGCTTAGCGTGTCAGAAGTGTTTGTTCTGTTCCTGCAACTGAAGACAAAAGCCTATTTAGTTTAGCTTGCCTGCATATTTAGTTTCAATTCCTGTTAGCCTTCTCTAGAAGCTGTTTATTTCAATGTTTTTTTTCTCCTGATGTTTTGTTTATAGAAATACAGAGATGGAAAGCACTTCAGAAAGTCAACTAGTCCACCTTCCCCCACTGTCTGCTGAGGTGATACGTAGACTATCAATAACAGGCATTTGTCTAACCTGTTCTAACCTCCAAGAATAGGGATCAACAACCTCCTTTAGTAATCAATTACATACTTCACTATCCTTTTGGTTACAAAGCTTTTTCCTAATATCTAACCTAAATCTCCCTTGCTGCAGATTATGCAGATTTCTTCTTGTCCTATCACATGGAGAACAACTAATTATTGTCCTCTTTATAAAAACTCCTAACATTCTTGCAGACCATTTTTACATAGGATGCGTCTACACTTAGCAATTAAGTCGACTTAATTTAATCCGCATCTACACTACACTTTGCTTAAATCGACTTAAGCAAGCTGCTTAAGTCAACTTAAGGAAAATAAAGTCGACTTAATGAAAATTAAGTCAACTTTATTAAACCTCCTTTTAATTTGACTTTAGGCTTAAGTCGACTTCCTAAAGATGACTTAAGCCTGTGTAGACCTGACCTTGTTTTTAAAATTATCAGGGATTGGGAATCTACTACAATCCTTAGGAAATTGTTCCAATGGTTAATTACTCTCACTGTTTAAAAATGTATGCCTTATTTCCACTCTTAATTCGTCTTGATTCAGCTCTAATCATTGTATCGTGTTATACCTCTCTCTGCTAGGTTGGAGAGCCCATTATTAAATATTTATTTTCCATGTGGATACTATTAAACTGTTAACTGTTACTATTAACTGTTAAGCTAAATAGATTGAGCACCTTGAGTTTATCACTGCAAAGCATGTTTTCTAACCTTTTAATCATTCTTGTGGCTCTTCTCTGAACCCTCACCATTTTATCAATGTCCTTCTTGAACTTAGGTACTAGAATTGAACATAACATTCAATCCCCCATAAGAATTCTTTTCTCAAGATTAAACATTTTTTCTAACCTTTTCTTATAGGTCAGGTTTTCCAAACCTCTTATCATTTTTGTTGATGTCCTCTGGACTCTCTTCAATTTGTCCACATCTTTCCTAAAATGTGGTACCAAAAATTGGACACAATACTCCAGAAGAGGCCTCACCAGTGCTGAGTAGAGCAAAATTACCTCCTGTGTCTTACTTATAATACCCCTGATAATACACTCCATAATGGAATTATTTCACAACTGCATCACATTATTGGTTCATGTTTAATTTACCACTATACCCCAGATCCTTTTCTGCAGTATTACCTGCCTAACCAATTTCTCATTTTGTGGCTGTGGATTTGATTTTTCCTTCTTAAATGAAGTATTTTTCACTTCTCTTTATTTAATTTCATCTTGTTGATTTCTGACCAATTGTCCAGTTTGTCAAGGTTGTTTTGAATTCTAAATCTATCCTCCAAAGTCCTTTCAACTCCTTCAGCTCAATGTCATCAATAAATATATAAGCGTACTTTCCACTCTATCACCCAAGTAATAACAAAAATATTTATTATCATTCGACCCAGGACAGAACCCAGCTGGTAATTTCATCTAAACCACATTTTCTTAGTTTTCTTATGAGAATATCACGAGGGATTATGTCAAAAGCCTTTCTAAAATCCAGGTATATTAAATGTACTGCTTCCCTCCTATCAACTACGCCAGTAACCCTGCCAAAGAAGGACATTAAAATGGATTGGTGTGATTTGTTCTAGAAATCTCCATCAAGGGAAGTTTTTAAGAGCAGATTAGACAATGTTGTATCAGATATTTAACATTAGTGAAAGTACTTAATTGAACACAGCCGAACAGCAGAAAATGATCAGTGAGAATTCGTCTCATAATGTGTTCGCTCAGAAGGACTTTGTTAGGTCTACTTTTACCTAGATCGTATCTAATCGGCCCACCAGTAGGGTTATAGAATCATAGAATCATAGGCTATGTCTACACTTGTTAATTTAAGTCGACTTAGCATGTCTACACTCAAAAATTAAGTTGACTTAAAGGGGACCCTCCCAAATCGACTTAGATCATCCACACTGGATGCCTAAGTCGACTTGTAGGGGCTAGGTGGACCTGGGACTGGTCCACAGTGGCAGGAGGGACACCCCTTGCCACGTTCCAGGGGGCTCAGCATTTCCTCCATTGTACCAGGCTACAATGGGGGCTAAGCAGGACAGAGACAGTGGCAGGGTATAGGAGCGGCATGGGCAGGACTCTGTCCTGCCCTGTGGGGGGGCACACCAGGCTCTTAATAAAGTCGACTTAGCCAGTAAAGTCGACTTTAAAGTAGGTTTTATAAAGTCGACTTTAATTTTCCTTAAGTTAACTTAAGTCGACTTAAGGAAAATGTAGTGTAGATGCAGATTAAAGTAAGTTGATTTAAACAAGCTTAAGTTGACTTAATTTGTAGGTGTAGATGCACCCATAGAAACTGGAAAGAACCATGGGTGCATCTACACTGGCTAGTTAGGTTGACTTAAGGAGGCTTAAGTTGACCTAAACAAAGCCACATCCACACTGGGTTTTTCTTAAGTCAACTTAAGCATTTCCTTAAGTTGACTTAAGGAAAGCTTAAGTCGACTTAATAACACCTCCTTTTAGGTCGACTTAAGCCTTAAGTTGACTCCTTAAGTCAACTTAAGTCCAGTGTAGACGGGGATTCATGCTAAGTCAAATTTATTAAGTCAACTTAAAGCCAGTATAATGGCTATCTCTGCTGTTAAGTCGACTTAACAAGGTCGACTTAAAGTGTAACCAGTTTGTTAAGTTGACTTAACAAGGTTGACTTTAAGTCGACTTAAAGTCAACATTGTTAAGTCAACTTAACAAAGTCAACTTAACTTTTTAAGTGTAGACATAGCCCATGAGAGCTCATCGAGTCCAGTCCCACTGCACTCATGGCAGAACCAAGTACCCCCTTAAGCCATCCCTGACAGGTGGTTGTCTAGCCTGCTCCTAAAAACTAATAGCCACTGTAGATTCTACAGCATCGTTTATAGTACAGCATTTGCTTGAAGTGATATTTAATAACATCACTGGCCAATAATAAATAACATACACTAACTTGCTGTGTTCTTTTTAAATCCAATTTAACTAATACTTACAAGTAATTTACACTCTATATTATTTTTTCATGCTAATATCATAAATCACTGATATTTATTGTCATATTATCTAGGAGGTGGTCCAGAAACAGACATCACACTCATTCACAGATAACCTGCTACATTCACTGTTAGAACAAGCATGCTCAATGAAGTGAAAACTATGATGGTCACTCTAGGAAGGTCAGCCAGCCTCCCACAGAGCATACTTAGTGAAGGGAATGGATATGCTTTAATCTGTATTGAATATATGGCACATGTACAGTATAGCACCAAGATTTTATAGAAGAATTGGTTCCTCTTGTTAAATTTGTTCTGAACCTACTCCATAATTATCTCTAGAATTAGAGCAGCAAGAACCCATCAGTTATAAAATTTTTGCAAATGTAAGTGATGGATTTTTGCATGTTTTCACAAAAAATAACTTGTTTTGACAGGGGCAACACTTCCACAAATGTACAGCAGCTTTTCCTTATCTCATGCACTTTTTAACAAATCATGAAGTCCTTAGCAGAATCTCTTGAAGATAATAGAATCTTTTTTCTTAGCATGGACTCCAAGATTTTCTTCCTGATAAATAAATTGTGGTGTTGCAGTCCAATGTATATCTCATTATAAAACCATCAGACTTAAGGAATCAGTTACAGAATGAAATAATATGGGTAATCATGATCCTTCCTCCGTTCATTACACTGTCTCCACAATCAATACATCTACCATTCCAGCTCCCCTAAGGTCTTTCACCCCTTTCCCCAAATTAAACTTTAATTTTCATTTGTTATGCTACAAAGCATTAATCCTTGTGTGTAAAATACTGAATCTTAGACAGTAATACATCTTGCTACATTTATTTTCTTTTGTAAATGTTTTTGAAGTTATATCATGCTGAAGATAAATAAAAATCCAGAATTATATTTGATTTGGATGATATTATGCTGGATTTAGTCCAGTTTATTTAGAGGTAACATATGGCTGTGTCTACACTTATAAATTAAGTCGACATAAGCTTGCTTAAATTGAGTTAAGGAAAATAAAGTCGACTTAATTAAAATTAAGTCGACTTTATAACACCTCCTTTGAATTCGACCTAAGGCTTAAGTCAACTCCCTAGAGTCGACTTAACCCAGTGTAGATGTGGGGTAGCCCTAAGTTGACTTAGGGCTACCCCAGGACTACACCAATGCTCTCCCTGCCAAGGGGGGCACAGGGGGAGCCTGGAATGCCCCCCACAGGGCAGGGCAGAGCCCTGCCCACCCTGCCCCTATGCCCTGCCAAGGTCCCTAACCACCTTTGCCCCATTGTACCTATGTACAATGGGGCAAAGACTGAGCCTCCTGTCATTGAGCAAGGGGTACCCCCCCAGCCCCGTGGACCTCCTTTAGGTCCCCCTAAGACCCTAGAAGTTGACCTAGGCGTCCAGTGTGGATGCTTTAGGTCGACTTTCTAAGTTTACCTTTAAGTCAACTTTAATTTTAAGTGTAGACACACTAAGTCGACTTAGTTAAAGTCGACTTAAATTAACAAGTGTAGACATGGCCATAGATCTGGAGTTCTGTGCTTAATGTTTTATATATTAATCACTTGCTTGGGACAATTAAAAAACTGCTTTAGAAATGTACTGTGCTGAGAACATGAATAACTTTCTCAGAAAGAGCTATAACTGTCTTGATGATGAGGATTGGAGTTTATTTGTGGTATGGATACTGGCTCAACACCTGAATAAAAGATCAATCCTCAATAGTGAGTTTCATATTGTGTTGTCTTAAAAATTACAAATTAGATTTGTTGAATGTTAGATAAACAAACGGGTTGTCCCAGAGGTGGATTAGGTCAAATGTTACTTTTTATTGCCTGCTTATTCCATCTGACGAGCTGATGAAGTGGCTTTCAGCCCACGAAAGCTTATGATAGAAGAAATGTGTTAGTCCTTACGGTATCACATGATTTCCATTGTTTTTCCTTGTATGTTATGTCTTTTTCCCCATACTTTTTTTTTTTTGGGGGGGGGGGGTGATGTTCATTTAGACCAGGGGTCTGCAACCCAAAAGATAAGAAGAGCCATTTTTGAAAATTCCTTCAATAACAAAGTGTTTTGAGAGCCACAATGGGTGTAGCCTCCTGGTGGGAGGTGCAGGGAGGTGAGCCAGGATTTCTGCTGCAGGGTCCCCTTATGCAGGGGGGGGGGAAGCCTGGAGCTTGGCATGGGCTGCCTGTGGGGTCCCTGGTGGCTGAGGGAAGCCCAGAGCCAGGCATGGGCCTCCTGCAGGGTACCCCGGTGGTTGGGGGAGCCCAGAGCCGCAAGGGGGCAGCCAAAGAGCCGCATGTGGCTCGAGAGCCACAGGTTGCAGACCCCTAATTTAGACTGTAAGCTCTCCATGGCAAGGACTGTTTCTTATTCTAAAGTATTGTACAGTGCCTAGCCCAATGTGGTGCCACTATAATCAAGGATTAACACAAGTGGTACTCAGGTACTCGTGAGCACCTAACTCACCCACCCTGTCCGAAACCACACCCCCCACCGCACTCTCAGCCCCTGCTGCCAGTGGCCTGGACTCCCAGGCTGATCTGTGCACTAGTCCCTGCTGCCTCTGGCCCTGGGCTGTATCCAGTCCTCTCCTCCGGCTCCTGGCTCCCAGGCTAGATCTGGACCCTGGCCTCTGCTGCTGCCGCAGCTTGGCAGCCCCAAGCTGGCTCCTGCCTTTGGCCCCACGGTCCCTGGCGAGGGTCAGATGCCGTGACCAGCCTCCTCCCCTGCACCCACCCAGGTTGGGGCCAGCCACTGCAGGCCCTGATCCTGAGCAGCCACTGCCCCCTACCATCTACCTGAGAGGAGGGATTTAACTCCCTTCTCTTCTTCTGCCCTGCACCACATGCCTCAGCTACATGTTGCAGATGTTTATTTTCAATGTAATTATTTCTATTTCAGATTGAAGTAATCATAATCAGGATGGACTAAATCATGGTCAATGTAGACATAATTTGTACAAAATGAACACAACCATGGTGTGTTAATAGAGCACAGAACTAGAGCTATTGTTAAAGTAGCTCACGCATTTTGTAAAGGGTGTTTTCAGATATTATTTTACCTTTCAGGCTAAAACTTGGCACATTTCTTTTTTTTTCTTTTTTCTTTTTTTGAAAATATGAACAATACACAGTTCAGTCATTTGATGGTAAAGTGAAAACAATACTTTTGTCATTGTTAAAGAAATAGATTTTTCCAACAATCCCAGGCTATGTCTACACTTGTTAATTTAGGTCGACTTAGCTAAGTCAACTTAACAAAGTCGACTTTAAGTTGACTTTGTTAAGTCAACTTAGCATGTCCACACTCCAATTTTAAGTCAACTTAGAGGGGACCCTACAAAATCGACCTAGAGCATCCACACTGGACGCCTAGGTCGACTTGTAGGGGCTAGGTGGACCTGAAACAGGTCCACATTGGCAGGGGAGCACCCCTTGCCAAGTGCCAGGGGCTCAGCCTTTGCCCTATTGTACCTTGGTACAATGGGGCAAAGGGGGACAGGGACCCTGGCAGGGCATAGGGGCAGAGCCCTGCCCTGTGGGGGGGGGGAGCATGCCAGGCTGTGGCTGTGCCAGCCATGCTGGCAGGGAGGGCAGTGGGGAAGCTCTGGAGCCCCTTAAGTCGACTTAAAGTCGACTTAGGGCTACTCCACGTTTACACTGGCTTAAGTTGACTTTCTAAAGTTAACTTAAGCAGCAAGCTGACTTAAAATGAGGTTTTATAAAGTTGACTTAATTTTTCCTTAAGTCAACTTAAGCAGCTGCTTAAGTCGACTTAAGGAAAGTGTAGTGTAGACACAGTAAATTAAGTCGACTTAAGTAAGCTTCAGTCGACTTAATTTGTAAGTGTAGATGCACCCCTAGTTAATAAGTTAATATGACTGAGTGTGGTTCAGCACTAAATTTTGGTCTACTGTTTGGGTATGCTGTTTGCCCGACCCAGCATTTTTCAAGCTAATAAGCAATCTAAGCATATCAGTATTATCCCCTTAATATTATTACAAAGCAATTACAGGATCATATATCAATATATAGAAAATGTGCACATTAAAGCATTCTAAAGCTCATATAGAAAACAGAGTCTTGTGGCACTTTTAAAGACTAACATTTATTTATCACATGAGCTTTTGTGAAAGCTCATGCGATAAATAAATCTGTTAGTCTTTAAAAGTGCCACAGGACTCTGTTTTCTTTCTACAATAGACTAACACAGCTACCCCTTTGGATTTTGACTACATAAAGCTCATATAGGTAGCCTTACATTTTCTTTTTTTTTAAAGTACCGGTAGCTTATGTTTCTTTGCAGAAAGCTTTCAAATCAGATAGGATGATTCAGCTGAGAGCAAGTTTGATGGATTCAACATGGTCACAAATTCCCTCACTATTTGTAGGCTTATAAAAATATGACATTCATTCTGCTTTTGCTAATGACCTAAAAATACATTATTCATTCTAAATAGGTTATTGATCTAATCCGTCATTTCCCTTTCTTGTGCACATAAAGTCATAGTTCATCTGTCTTGTCAGGCTGGTGATATCTGAATGTATTATCCTCCTGTTGAGGTTTTACAGTATTCTATATGCATCACATGTCTTGTTTAGAGTAGTGATTTGACACTAAATTATGCCTAGTCAGTAGCTTTGAAATGTAACAGTCTGTCACCTCTTCACCTCAGGGCAATGATGCCATGTAACATGACTCTACTTGCTTTATCATGTGGCAAGACATTTCCGTGGGCTAATTATTCTAATACGTACTTATTCCTCTGCTTTACAGATGCCATGCATGTATTATCATTTGTTCTTTGTTGCTGATTCGTATCTTAAAAGAAACCTTTATTAAATCACAGATGAAGATACTTTAAACTATAGTTATGAATGTAAAATTAAGGTCATTCATGCTGTGTATACATGTTCATACACACAGCTAGTTGTTTTAAAACTAGAAACATTCTATGCGCACGTTCCAGTGTTTGGGTAACTGTTCCAGTACAGTGGCTTTGGTGGCCAATTTGGAAAGTCGGTGGGATAAAGATGAATATCAGACATATTTCTGGGGATCAGGCTCATACAGCTGTATTGTGGAGGATGGATGAGATAGATGCAATAAGTGTTTTCGCTGTACACTGGATTACAGTCAAATTATTTCTCTGGCCTGCAGCAGTGGTGAATAAGATGAAGAGTGAGGGCATTCTTTCTATGGTGATCTTAACATGTTTCAACAGAAATGATATGGGGTAATGGAGTAGGATTTGTGGCTGATATGAAGGGGGAAGGAAATGCTTCTGAGATCTACATGTACTGTTTATGAGATGAGAGTGTCTCAACCACTAACAAATGGTAGATTCACTAAACCTGGTGTAGATTGGCAGCATGAACCCTGAACTGAAGGAGAAATTCACTTCAAGACTCTATCAGCTGATCTTTCATAGAATTTCTATTGTGTGGAGACAGCTTTAAAATCTAGACCATCTATGGGAGTTCACCTGATGGTGGCTGTTTATGGTATATTTACACTTCAATTAAACACCTGGATCTGGTCTGTGGAATCTGGCTAAGCCTCACAAGGCCTGGACTGTGGGGCTGTTTAGTTGCAGTGTAAATATTTGGGCTTGAGCTGAAGCTGGATTCTGGAACCTTGCCAGTGTAGACATACCCTTAATGGCTTTCCGGAATCAGCACATGAGAATGACACTACTCCAGCCTACAATGGTCAGTGTTCGGGTGGTGCTGGCACCCTGCTGTCTCCTTCGCTTCCATGAAAGGGAAATTGGCTGCTGATTCAAACCACTACATATCCCTCCCAGAGAAACTATCTGCTTTTGGGTGCCTCTCGACTATAGCAGGTTGAGTAATAGATAAAATGTACCTGCAAATAACTTCATTGGAAAAAAGGAGCCAAAATTTGCAATGATTTAATCTCCACTGCCTATGCAAATGATTCAATCGATTATTGAATGATTCATCATGTTTTAGATTTAGGGTTCAAGACTGGATTTCTTTGAAAGAGAGTTGCTTTTGCTTAACCAGAAGTTGTTGGGCATGCTGCAGGTGAAAATATATGGTCTGTTTTATTCCAATAGGTCACACTAGGTGATGACAAAGAGCCCTTCTGGCTTTAAGTTTGACCCCATTCAGATATTTCTAATTCTTTTTTGCATGAACCTTAATTGAAGACTTTCTGTCTTGCAATCCTCAGGTAAATGGAGTTCTTTCTTTCTTTCTTTCTTTCTTTCTTTCTTTCTTTCTTTCTTTC
>ML686135.1:1558575-1582086 GCA_007922175.1 Pelusios castaneus | reverse complement strand
TTCTTTCTTTCTTTCTTTCTTTCTTTCTTTCTTTCTTTCTTTCTTTCTTTCTTTCTTGTTAGGTTTCATTATTTTTAAAAACAACCATAGTTGAACCAGCAAGATTCCTCTTTATTTAAGGAATATTTATTAAGGCCTAAAGTTGTAATACTTGGTTGTATATATGTGCAGCAAAGAAAGTTTGCAGAAAATTTGAAAACTGATCCGTGTAGGTATAGGAAATAAAATAAGTGTAGATTTTTTTTAACCGAGTAACAAATTGATAAATTAGCTGTAAAAATTAAAGCTGTATGTCTTACTACCTTTAAGTCTTGGTGAAATATGTGGGTAATTAAGAAATGGTATGGAAGCTAGAAAATTTTAAACCTGACTTACATAGCTGTATGGCTATGCCTACACTAACTAAAATTAGTTTGAATTAGTTAGTTCGAACTAACTAATTTGAACTAATTTTAGTTAGTTCGAATTAACTTAATTTGAACTAGAAAAAATTAGTTTGAACTAAGCAAGTGCCATTCATGTCACTTGCTTAGTTCGAATTAGCGATCTCCATTGATTTCAATGGGCCGGTTAGTTCGAACTAAGAAATTAGTTCGAACTAACATGGCCACATTGGTTAATTCGAACTAACCCTTACTTCTAATACCCTATTCAAAGTTTTTAGTTCAAATTAAGGAAGCCCTTAATTTAAACTAATTAAAGCCTAGTGTAGCCATGGCTTTAGTTAGCTTGAATTAAGCTTCCTTAATTCGAACTAACTTGCCAGTGTGGACATAGCCTATGATACTATACAGGCATAGTTTTTTTGTAATCAAGTAGAAAAACTGCTACAGTAACTATAAAATATATTCAGAGAACCATAGTTCAGTACTGTGCTTCCATTATATCGTTATACAAACTTTCCTTTTAGTCTGTGATAAATCCTACATATTTGTAGGGAGAAGGGGTGAGGAAATCTAGCCTTTCATTTTCTCATTTAAACAAAATATTTTTCACATCCATATTGAAGGACAGAGACAACCCTTTTTGGCAAATGAACTTAATTTAAGGGAACCTGCTGAAAATAATTATAATTTGATCCTGAAAATTATTATAACTCTTTATACAGGTATATACTACTGTGCCCAATATACAAAACAGGAAAGGGTGTATGTGTGCGAAGATTGTGAGTGTAATGGGATCCCTGGGAAAATATGTTGAATGTGCCTGATACCTAGGGTGACCTGGTGAAGCTCTTTGGTAGGGTAAAAAGAGGGAAAACATGAACATTAAGGGTGCGTCAACACTGGGAGCTTAGTAGACTTAAGGACACTTAAGTCGACCTAAACTACTTTGCATCCATACTAGGCTTTTATTAAGTCGACTTAGGTGTTTCCTAAGTCAACATAAGAACGGCTTAAGTCGACTTAATAACACCTACTTTAAGGTTGACTTAAGCGTTAAGTCAACCTTATTAAGTTGACTTAAGCCAGTGTGGCCAGGGAGTAGCCTTAAGTTGATATAATTGCCCAGAGGATGGGCTGGGAGAAGGGAGCTGTGGCTCCCCAGGAAAAGGAGTTGTGGCTCTGTGTGGAGCTCCCCAGCCAGGCCTACGGCGGGTGAGGGATTCCCCCGACGCCCTGGCTAGCAGCGAGGGAAACCCCTGCTACCCTGGAGCTCCAGCCCCACATGGCAGGGGAGCTCCAGCAGTGAGGGAAACCTCTGTCGCCCCAGGGCTCCAGCCATGCAGACTTGCCAGCTTCCTGCATGGCTGGAGCCCCAGGGCAGTGGGGGTTTCCCACCGGGGCACCGGGGCACCGGGGAATCTCTTGCCTGCTGGAGCCAGGCTGGCTTCCTTCTTCCCAGGAGTCAGCTCCCTTATTTCTGGGAACTGCAGCTCCCTTCAGAGCCGCGGCTCTCAATTGACCTAGCCAGTTGACTTAAGAGTCTAGTGTAGACTCTCTACATCGACTTATTTTGTAAGTGTAGACATAGCCTAAGTTAGTACAAAAGGAAGATGTTGAGAACAAACTAAACCAAGGAATCAAAGCATATGAAGAGAAGAAATCCTTGAATTGCCTATATATTAATAATAGAACCCTGGGTAACAAACCAGGTGAGCTGGAATTGCTCATTCATAGCATAAGTTCAATCTATTTGTGTGACAATGCACCTCTTTCTTCACATCAGGGCTCAGTGTTTCTCACTCTGGTGTTTAGGAGGCCTAGGGGAAATCAGTCTCACTCTGTAAATCTAATAATTCATGCTGGTTTATTTACGTATTTACAGGTTAGGACTTATAGTTTTTTAAAGAAGACAACTTTAGAAAACAAAAATTACATATTACTAACATGTTTTATAGTTCTGCCTCTTCTTATGATGACTACCAATCACCAACCCACCCACCTGTTTGCATGCAAGAGAATTTGCCAAAACAGGACAGTAGTTAAGGACTAGATTGTGCCTTGCCTCATGCACTCATGCAAGGGAGTAAGAATTCCCTATCAGAGTGACTTGGGTCTCCAAGAGTTACAATCCCAGCTGTAGCCTGAATATACTTTCCCACCCCATCACTCTCTGGGATCTCATGACAGGGCAAGTGGCTGAGAGGTAAGCCCTCTGAGAAATATTAAGAACTGTCTGCCTCTGGTAAAAGAGCTAGATAGAGCAGTAATGTGCTGGGTTGTTTTTGATGATAACTAAGAGAAGAGGCCTAAAGGAACTGTAAATCTGTGACAGGAAGCAAACCTGAAGGGGGTACTGAGGCTGGAGTAAATGTCTGCTGTTCTCTGTAGGGCAGCGGTGTGCAAACTTTTCCAGTCACACTCCCTTTACCATTCAAGGAATTTGTCATGCTCCCTCCATCTCATTACTTGCAATCTGAAATGATCCCTTATTTCTGCGCTGCTGCTGGCATGGGTGGTCCTTCCAAACTGAGCTGGCCGAGACATTGCCCACCCTTCATTCTGTGCTGCTGCTGATGGTGGCACTGTCTGAAGAAGTGGACAGTCAGAAAATGGCAGCTGCTAGTCAGGGCTGTTTGCACCATGGGAAGGCTATTTTTTTAGCTCTGCATCACTGAAGAAATCTAATGATTGTATGAAGTGAGTCTATCCTATTTCTGGCTGCAAGACCACACAGATGTATTATCCAGACAAAATGTAAAAAGAGAAGGAGGCAATTCTGTGTTATAGAAAAATAAGTCTGATGAAAGAAAAGGGGGAGGAAAGGATATGAAGTCAAAAAACAAGAAAAGTCATGATACAGAAGGCTGACTTAGCAAAGTACAAAATTATTAATGCATGGAGTTCAGTATTTATGCTTAATTCCAAACAGTTCTGCTAAATAACCCTATTAGAGAGTACAGAATGGGGTGGGGGTTGAGGAGACTAAGAATAGAAGCAAACACTGAAGTTTATCTAATAATACACATACCTAGGTTAGGCCCAATCAACCTTTTCCAGTAATTACCAGCCAGTGTAGTGAGAGATGCAGCAGCATATCCTTTTACTTAAATGATAGAAAGTTGCCTTAACTCAGTACTGCTCAGTGGCAATTACTGGTTAATGTTTTAATGGCAACCACTTTAAAGACGAAAACAGCAGCTTTTAAATTGTGTTATAAAATATCTATTTTTATTTGTTATTTCAAATGGCTTATACTTTCTGCATACAATTTTAGATTTTTTTCCATTTACAAAATCTTTTCAAGTTATTTTAAATTAGAATAATTGGGGAATAATTACCATTGGTTCTTTTATAGCACTGTTGTATGATACTTATTAATAAATAATAACATCTATTATTTTTATCAGTAGATCTCAAATACTTCCCAGTTTAATTATCACTTTTGTTGGTAGGGAAGTACTATCATCATTGTACAGATGACGAACTAAATAACATAGAAAAGTTCGTGATAGAGGAGGGAACAGAACCCAAGTCTCCCCTATCTTGGGGTAATATCCTAACTATTGGATGGTGTGTTGCTCTCTGTTTCATATCCTGCAGCCTCTTAAATGGAAAAATAAATAAATAAATGTGAAAGGGACAAAAATACCTGCTTTGTCTCAGACAAAATATAAATATTCATCTCTAATGACCACTGAAAATACTCAAACAATGCTTATCTTTTTATTGTGGGAATGTATGTGTAAGAGTTCTCAGTCTGCCATCTGCTAATAAGGCAAATACCAAATTTACACTGTCATAAGGCCATAAGCAAATCAAAGGCCACGTTCTGCTTTTGCTGACGTGAAGTGCTGCACAGAGATGAAAGTAAAAGAAGCTGTGGAAAGCATCATGCAGCCTTAATAAAGGTTTTCCAGGCTCCTTAGAATATTATTTAATGTTTTCCTAATCTTTTTTCCCTTGATTTTGTATTGTAGATGTTCACACACATGTGAATTATGAAACAGTTAAAGGAAAATAGACTTTATTTTCTTATACATTACTGTTATGAAATAACAGGTGAACTGGAAAGAAGAAAACCTATGAAATACTAAGTTTCATTGTTCTATTCACAGGCATCTGGCATAATTTCATAGTTCTGTTTATATAAAAGGCTATGTCTACACTTGTTCAAGTAAGTCGACTTTGTTAAGTCAACTTAACATGTCTACACTGTAAATTTAGGTTGACTTAAAGTCGACCTTGCCAAATCAACTTAGAGCATCCACACTGGACCCCTAAGTCGACTTGTAAGGGCTAGGTGGACCTGGGAGTGGTATATGGTGGGTAGGAGGGCACCCAAGAGGTGCCCCCCTTCTCCAGGCACTCCTCCAAAAGTGTCAGGGAGCTCAGCATCTTCCCCATTGTACCAGGGTACATGGGGGCTGAGCAGGACAGAGACAGGGGCAGGGTACAGGAGCAGGGTGGGCAGGGCTGTGTCCTGCCCTGTGAGTGGTCATGCCAGGCTCCAGCTGTGCCAGGCACCCTGGGAGGGAGGTCAGTGGGGGAGTCCTGGGGACCCTTTAAGTTGACTTAGGGCTAAGCCATGTCTACACTGGCTTAAGTCGACTTCATAAAGTCGACTTAACCAGTAAGTTGACGTAAAACTAGGTCTTATTAAGTCGACTTAAAATTTCCTTAAGTTGACTTAAGCAGCAGCTTAAGTCGACTTAAGGAAACTGTAGTGTAGACACAGAGTAAATTAAGTCGACTTGAGCCTGCTTAAGTGGACTTAATTTACAAGTATAGATGCACCCAAAGAAACTTCTTTAATGCCTTTTGCCTCACCTTGTCAAGTCCTGTAGAGCACAGTCTTGAGCAGCATGCTAGTTTTAAATAAAGTGAAAATGGCATCTCCCCTGGATCTTTAATATACTTGAGAAAATATTCTTACCACAACAAAAGGATTGATCCAGTTTCTTGTCCCATTAAGACAGAAGTGAGATCTGGAGATTAGCTACAGAATTTTTACACTGCGCTTGCAAAAATTATAATTGCAACTTTGGAAGAAAAATTAGGTTATTACCCTTTATTTTGACATTTTAAATAAATTTAAATTCAGTGTGGCTTTTATTCAGAGAGCTTGTTTCTTACACTTTACCCTTCATTAATAGTGCAGGAAAGCTAAGAACAGGGTCCAGGTATAAAAGAAAACATGCTTTATTCAGGCCCTATAAGAATCAGGCTTTGGCAACACACATTTTCTCTCTTCTCCCACCCTAACCTGGGCAGCCAATTTTTAACAGTCAACCCTATAGAAGCCAGATGGGCAGAAGCCACAAGTTCTGGCTGCTGAAAATGTGGCCAGGAGAGACAGTAGCCAGTTGAAGAGAACTGTAACCTGCCCAGGGTGATACCATACCCTGAAATACCCTTTGCAACTTTGGTTTTTATGACCACTTGGAGTAGAAGGAATGGAGAAGACATTGCTAGGATGTAACGTCAGCTTTCCTTTGAACCCTGTGCTTTTTAGAAATCAAAATTCATCCATTGTGTTACTCCACTGAAGCAAATGAAGGCATACCATGGGCCAAACTATCCATGAGATAAGTCAGAGGCCTGTGGGGACAGGCCAGTTCCTGGGCTAAAGTGTGCAATTGAAGAAATGCAGACATTAAATGGTGTTAATAACTACCTCAAAGCAGGTGTAAATTCTAAACAAATTTAATTAAATGTATATATTTAAAAGAATAAGCAATTATTTTGGCCTCCTTTGAGCAGAAGAAGGTGATTAGAAAAAAAATTCCTATACTACATAGACCTTCACAAACTGCTTTGAGAAGATCAAATGACAAAATGAAGGTTCAGGATGGTAAATTAAAAATAGTCCGCAAGGTGAGTAAGCCAGCACATAATCCTACTTATTCCTCTTTGCCTAGTCCTGATGTCTGGGGAGCCCACACAAGGGTCTAAGTTATGCATTTATGCAGCTATGGCTTATCTTCCAGTCTCTCAACTACTGTGCCTTTTTCCCTATCACACATACCTCTTGGAACAGTCTTTCATAGAATCATAGAAGATTAAAGTTGGAAGGGCCTCAAGAAGTCATCTAATTCAACCACCTATTCAGAGCAGGACCAACCCGAACTAAACCATTACAGTCAGGGTTTTATCAAGCCATACCTTTAATACCTCTAAGGATGGAGATTCTATTACCTCCTTAGGTAACTCATTCCATTGCTTCACCCTCCTCCTAATGAAAAAGTTTTACCTAATATCCAACATAAACCTCCCCAACTGTAATTTGAGACCATTGCTCCTAGTTCAGTCATCTACTACCACTGAAAACATCCTAGTTCCATCAACCCTGCAACCCCTTTCATGTAGTTGAAGTTCACTATCAAATCCTCCCTCATTCTTCTCTTCTGCAGACTAAATCTTCCCTTCTGCAGCTTGTCTCAGGTTTGGGAAGTGTACAAGTGATAGGAATGGTTTGGTCCATCACACAGAGCAAAAGTCCTTTTCTTCCAGGGAGCAACAGAGACCCAAAGCAATATTTTGAACATTGTAAGTAATTGTTCTGTCCTCTTAATGATCACTCTTGATGAATTAAGACTCTGCTCCCTATGTATCTGAGCTGCCCATTAGTCACTGTGACTGGGGAATACCGGCCTTTCCACCCAACACCTCCAGGTGGCATAGTGAGATCATTGCCAATCCAGGCCTACAGCAGAGGTCCCCAAACTGGGGAGCGTGACCCTCTAGAGATGTATGGAGGAACATTAGGGAGGGCATGTCAGGGCCCAGGGCCCAAATTCGCATATGAATGCTAACTCTGAAGTCCCTCTTTGAAGCCTTGACCTAGACTAAACCTGTTTAAGGATAGACACAGATCTGTAAATTTGATACCATCAACTAAGCTTTGAATAGGGATATTTCTCGGCTTGCTCTTTATAAACAGTGATTGTCACCTCTCTCACCCTCTGTATCTGTTGTTCCCTCAGTCTGAATCAATACAACCTGTTTGATTTGCTGAAGTAATCTGACCTCAGCCTGTGGTTACACTTACTTCACTGCATTTATCCCTCCTCCTCATATGTTTTTTTCCCCCCATTTTCAAGCATCTGATGAAGTGGGATCTCTCTCATGAAAACTCATGTGATAAATAAATGTGTTAGTCTTTAGAAGTGCCACAAGACTCATTGTTAGTATTAAAGATGTGGATGTTCCATGGATTTACAGAGCGGTATTATGATTTTTTCTGTCTTGTTATCTATCCCTTTCTTAATGGTTCAAAATATTCTGGTTTTTTTTTTTCAATAGTTGCTGCACATAGATGATTTCAGAGAACTATCTATGACACTCCAAGATCTGTTTCTTGACTGGTGGCAACTAATTTAGACCCTATAATTTTATATGTGAAATCTCTTTATAACTCTTTGAAAGTCAGCTTTGGACTTAAGTGTCTTGTGTAATTTTGGATTATCTGCAAACTTTGCCACCTCACTTTACCCTTTGTTCTGACCATTTATGAAAATGTTTTAACAGTATAAGTCCCAGTGTAACCTTCAGGTGGGCTAAAATTAATTAAATTGCCCCTCTCCAGTGCCCCACAGAAATCAATCCCAACCCCTATGGGGAAAGCAGCTGGAGACCCAGGATCCAGTCTGTACAGGACTCACGGCGAAGCTTGCTCAGAGCTACACTCACACATTAAAATACTACTAAAAACAAACATAACAATGAACTTTATTAACTACTAACTAAATGAACCTTATCCTAAGAAAACAAACTACAATTAACCAAGAACAATCCCTTGCATGAAAGATACCCAAGAGTCCCAAAGTCTGTGTGGAGTTCACCCAACTCTCAGCTACAGTCTCTGTTCCAGTGTGGAAGCTTGAGTGGCAAGAAATAGCTGTCCTCTTCTTTCTTTGCTGGGATCCTCTGTAGCATTCCATGCAGGCTTTCTCTTCTTCTCTGCAACCAGCCCTCAGTCCCATATGCATGTCTGCAAGGTCTGGTGCAAATGACTCCTTTACATGGAGAAAACATCTTGTTCACTCCTGGCTCAGCTCCTCTCCAGAACACTGAGCACATGGTCTCCCCTCAAGGCAGCTCCTGCCTACTGTCTGCACAGGCTGCTGCTCTCCAGTCATCTGACTGAGAACATCATATCACACCAGCAGGGTACACTGTGGAGCATGCTCAAATTGCTACCACACCCTGCCTCTGGAAGTTTCCAGTTGTGGGTCACTAATCTGCCCAACAACAGTAACCCACCCTCAGCAGGTCTCTCAAGAGATATCCTTTTCAGGCATATGGGTTACACCAGTACAGGTCATTCAGGGACCTGTATTATTTACCATTCTTTCTGAAAACTGACAGTTTATTCTTACTCTTTGTTTCCTGACTTTTAACCAGTTACTGATCCACAAGAGGACTGCTTATTTCGTTTCCAAGTAGGCAATTTAAGAGTGTGGTCCTGGAGACGATGTTATAAGTGTTGTTGTGCATCCAACACAGATTGTCTGTTTGGCTGAGTGTGTGTGTCTCTGTATAGAATTCCCTCAGTATTACCCTTGGATCAGACCTTAAGTGGGGACTTTGTTAGCCCAGTGGTCTGATGCCTAGGCATACCCTGTGTGCTAGAGGTAATCTGAGATAACACTCATGATTGAAGAAACTGACATGACCATGGATCTTCATAGTGCCAGGCTAGGTTTTATTGTACAGTTTTTGCTTGTTTCATTAGACCTCCTCCCTGGCCATTTCTACTTATCTTTTAGATTCCTTATTTTTACTACAGAGAAAAGACTTCCATTCTGTCAAAGCACTGAGGGTTTCAGGATTTGATTCTACTCCCTCTTTCACCCCAGACTCCCTGTGTGACTCGATCAATTTACTGAACCTCTCTGTGCTTCAATTTCCAGATGAGTAGCCATGTTAGTCTATATACAGTAAAAACAACGAGAGCCCTGTGGCACCTTAAAGACTAACACATTTCTTTGGGCATAAGCTTTCGTGGGCTTCACCCCACTTGCATGTATCTGACATAGTGGTTTGAAGCCCACGAAATCTTCTGCCCAAAGAAATGTGTTAGTCTTTAAGGTGCCACAGGACTCTCATTTTTTCTTTGTGCTTCAGTTTCACCCATCTTAAACTGGTGATGATGATGCTTATCTAATGCACAGAAAGCTCTATAACAATACAAATTAGCATTAAAGCTTCATTTTTAATCAGTAAACATGGTTTTGGTTGGAAATAATTATCTTTTTCCTTCCCCACATCTATTTTGCAGCGGAGTGTATGTAGAGTAAATGTATTCTTGGAAGAGAAGTGGCCTTACACAAGTTTTGGCATGATAGGCAATGTCATGAATCTGGCCCTAAAAGATTATTTTAGAAATATTTGATATAGAGTAATGGGTGCCTTTGGGTGTTTTTTATATCACTAGTTCAAACTGCATATTAACAGAGATGGAGTAGAGCTACTATGAAAGAAGACTCTGTTCTTTTCACATTTTATTTATTTATTTATTTCACATTTATGATAATTTAGCATTGGCAAATGTCTTTCAGCTTTATTCATGCATTGAGCAATGCAATTTAAATAACATCTTTTTTGTTCAGCTTTCTGAATAATGTTGATGCAAAACATTTACAGATGAGACAATAATTCTTTATCTCTTTTAACATCCCCTAATGGGATTACATTGCTTGTGATTACTAGGTGATATCTTATTTCAAATTGTTGCTGCTTGAGGCCAAAAAAGGGGTCAGATTTGAGTCATACATTTTATAGGAAAAAATGTTTCATAGTTCACTTAATCACAATGAATTCTAACCCTTATTGCTCAATCACTTCAACAGTAGCCTCTTTCTAGCTAGATACAAGGTCACTAAGTAGTTACTTATCTGAAATTAAATAATATTAAAGCCCTGGCAGGTTCATAGCAGAAAAAAAAATCTTTTTCAGTTTTAAAATAGGATGGATAGTTGCCCTTTATAGTGGCATTTAAATAATATTGAAATCTTAATATATTTTACACACTGCAGGGTACATTTTGCTCTCTTGAAATATGTAATAACTATTTTGCACTTTAAGTAATATTTTGTTGGAGCTCTGGAAACAAATTATATATATTACTCTCTTTTGTCTGTCCTTACAAATCAGGATGTGGGCAGAAATTGCTGGAGAGGCAGCATGTTGTTATAGCACTGAGTATGGAGTCAGGCAACCTGAATCCTGTTTCTGTCTCTCTCATGTGCAGATGATGTCACATTTTAGTTTTCCCATTTGTAAACTGATGGAAGTCCTAGTTGCTTTCCTCTATAAAATAACTTACTCTACATTGGAATGCTAGATTGGCTCAATCCAGAGTCCACTGAACTAAACAGAAGGACTCTCACTAACTTTGGTGGAATTTGGTTTGGGACCTGAAATAGCTAAATATTTCTACATTAGTGTCTGTGACAAGCTTATGTTTTTTTTCTTCCACTTAATATTGCTCAGCCTTCTCTTGTGCATTCAAATTGGAAACATTTGGACCCTATCCTAGTAAATTAATCCTACTTCCCTCAATGGAAATACAGAGTCCCACCAAAAGTATGCCTATATGCTGTAACATACAATAGGGAAGTCATTCCCTCACTATTAGCCAAAGTTCAGGGTACCTAGATATGTATTTTTACAAATTACAACAATTCCAAACTGTCACTGTGTTACCCTAAACTTTGGAATCCATGAGATCCTATAATATCTTGGGTATACTAATGGACCAATCCCAAGGCTTAATTCTAAAAGTGGGTAATAGAAAGTGGTCCATCCTAGAAGACTTACAAGAGTTCACTAGGGGGTTCCATTTAAATAATTGAAGAACTCCTTAAAACTGCCTGCTTTGGTTTATCCTTGGGAGGACATGAATACAGCCCTCCACTCAAAGAACTAACACTCAGACAGTTATTTCTTCAAAAACAATTATCTCTTAATTTAATAGAAATTCTAACACAATTGGATTCTAAAATTGAAAAGCAATAAAAAGTAACAAAATGAAATAAACCATTTGAGACAATATAGAATACCAAAACAAACCAGGAGTCCTGTGGCCCTTTTAAAGACTAACCCATTCATTTATTGCATAAGCTTTCTTGGGAGAAAATCCCACTTCGTCAGATGCTTTGAAAATGGAGAATTTACAGAATGGGAGGGAATTAAATTCAGGGAAGTGTATGACATAGGATCAGGTCAGGCTGTAACAGCAAATCAAAGTAGATATTAACATTCAAACACTGGGGAATAGAATATGGAGGAAGGTGAGGTCAAATCACCTGTTGTAATAAGAAAAAAAAATCCATAGTCCCTGTTTAACCCTGAGGCAACGGAGGCTGTGGGTACCCTCATGGCCCCACAATATGCCAACATTTTTATGGCCAACTTAGAACAATACTTTCTCACATCTCATCCCAAGGCACCTCTTTTCTGCTTATGCGTCATTCATGATATCTACATCATTTGTACCCACTGTAAGGATGTAGATATCATGAATGAGGCATAAGCAGGGAAGAGGTGCCTTGGGATGAGATGTGAGGAAGTATTGTTCTAAGTTGGCCATAAAAAGCTTGCTTAAGTCGACTTAATTTACCCTATGTCTACACTACAGTTTTCTTAAGTTGACTTAAGCAGCTTGCTTAAGTCGTCTTAAGGAAAATAAAGTCGACTTAATGAAAATTAAGTCGACTTTATTAAACATAGAATTACTTCGACTTAAGGTTTAATTTGACTTTTTAAAGTTGAATTAAGCCAGTGTAGATGTAGGGTAGCCCTAAGTCAACTTAGGGCTACCCCAGGACTGCACCAATGCCCTCCCTGTTGGGGGGGGCACAGGGGGAGCCTGGCATGCCCCCCCAAAGGGCAGGGCAAGTGGGCACAGTGTGACACTGTCTGGATTTAGGGAAGCATTTATGATATTATTTTCTATTAATATCTCATAAATGCTATAATCCATAGGAACTATGTCATGTTTGGCATCAATAGAAAGGTAGTAATTTGCTGGGAATGATTATATAGTTTATGTCTAGGAATTCTATTTCGATTAGAAGTTAGGAATATGGTTGTTAACTTTAACTTGTGTGATTCTGGGGAAACACCCCAGACAGGATGTCTACAGCCATTGTCTCCTTAATGGCTCATCAGGTTTCTCCCTGGGCCCATTGTACCTGGGAGCTTCCTTAACACTAACATTAAGGAGACAATGGTTTATTTACATCCAGCTTTATTTACCCAAATATTCCTTATCTTTAAAGAGTTGTTTTCACTTTCCTTCTTCTTGATCAAATCCCTTTGACTTGTCTCAGGAGTCCTTTCACTCTGTCCAACTGTTTCCTATTGATGTTGCTGCTGTCTTGTGTTGTCTTCTTCTTTCTGGCCATTAAACCAGCCACAATCATCCTGTCTGCTTTCTGCCTTATGTACGATGTTGACCCTTTCTGATGGGTTGCTTTCCTAATATCAATCAATATCATCTTCCCCACCTGGGGTGATATCATTTTCAACCAATCAGCTGTCCAATATGGTAATTAGCTTTACTTGTTTACTTTGAACTTGGATCCTTCTTCTTACCTACTGACCTCTCCCTTCAGGTATCAGGACTGACTTTTATTTTACCCCAGTCTACCTTTCTTCTCTTGGTCAGCATCTTAACAGCTCCATTTTGTTTTTCTCTCTCTCAGTCATGAAATCATCAGTCACCATTTTGGATTTCTAGCTTCTCTTGCTCTAAACTATCATTATTTAAAAGTGCCACCAGATTTCTTGTTTGTTTTATTAAAATATAGTGTATCAAAAGTAGAATAATTTTGTTGTGTCCTAATTTGGTGTAAGTGGGTTTCTTTGCATTAAAATATTAAGCTATATTTGCCATCTAATAACAGAAATTGCAGGGAATTTAGAAATATAATGCATTATTTCCTGAAATTGTGTTAATTAGCAGCGTAGTTCTGCAATATCGATTGCAGGTTGGGGTAGTAATACACTAACTATCCTAACAATAATTTGGCAGCAGTTCCTTTCCACCCTACCCTATTAAATTGCCTGCTTTAATAACAGAACATATTTAAGGTCTGTGCGTTTCTCTGGGTGTAAAAATGGATTGGAAAATATCAAACCTTTTCTATGATCTCTCTTTTCTTACTGTTTTGTTCTTAAATCTGTACCCACTGCAGTGACAACTTAAATCCTGCTGTTAAACTAGGTCAGCAGATTTCTCAAAAATTGCTACCAAGGGAGGAGTAAGCAAATCTGAAATGCACTGTGAGCAGATGCTGCTCTTAAAAGTTCCAAGGCTTGATGCCTTGTATTTGATTTTTCTCAACACTATTATGGCTGAAATGTGTGAGTAGCTGTAGAGAGATGGCATTGACTTCGGGAACAGAAAAAAAAGCCACAACTAGAGATGACCCAAGATAAAAATAACCCAGGGTGGCAGCATGGTTGTGACCTCTTGTGGCTGGAGGCCTAAGAAGCAGCCCTAATGCTGACAGCTAATGAAGAAGTTGCTTTAACTCAAGTGAAGTTACAGCTTTTAGAAATGAGCATTGCCTGTGTGACAGATTCCTCTCTTATCAAAATCCAGGCTTCTTGAATCCTAGCAACCACCATCTGGTTCAGATTTTCTGATGCATACAGCTTTTCCACTACCCTGAGCAATCAGGATTTACTTAAGGTCTGCTGGAGTAACTTCATTGTAAATTGAACAAACTATACACCTCAAGAAAAAAATGGTCAGACTTTTTTTTGTGTGGCGTAAAGTGATGGAGCTAGAGGTGGATGGCAGTGTATCAATCAAGCTCTTGGTCAAAAGAATCAGCACTTTAGCCTCCAAGGAGAATCTCTGCTTGCATTAGTGTTGAAAACCAAACAGGTTCTTAGGGTTGTAACAGCAAGCTGCTAGACTCTAGTTTTCCAGCAGAAAGTTGGTACTCCCTTTCTTCTTGCCCACTATATACACACCCATTTGCAAAGGAAAATGGCTCAATTAAATTGGAAGTGGGCAGGTTATCCCTAATTTTGTTCAATCTCCCTTAAATTCTTAGGGATGTGAGAGAGAAAGGCAGCAAGACTGTTTTTTGGTTCAGGGATCCACTGTGCTAATTGCTATACAAACACAATCCAGGAAGGGCCACTGCACGAAGGCTGAAAGTAAGTGGCTGTCTACTAGCTTCCCATTCCTTGATATTGTCTCCAGTGGGGAGGGCTCCTGCAGTGTAGGTGGAATAGATCATGAGTAATACAACTGCCTTTGTCCCTCTGCTGTTTTTCTAGTTCCCAGAACTCTTACCCTAATATCACTAATTGCTGTGCCGACCAGAGAGAATAGGGTACACCTCTGTATTCTTGTTAGATTTTAAGGATACCAGCATTGCAAGCCACTGATTGTCTATAGCCTAAACATCCCAGATGTCTAGTAATGCACCTGGTATAAGAGCTCTGTAGAGTATTCAGGGAATGCAAAATGGAATTCAGGGATTGTAAAACAGCAATAGTAAAAACTAACTTATTTAAATCTGTAGGACTAGATAAACTGTATCTAAGGAATCTTTAAATATTGAAATAGGCCTTTCTGCGCCACTAAATTAAAAGAACCCAAACTTATCTTGTAACACTAGAGAAGTTCCAGAGGACTGGGAAAAGCTAATGTCACACCAAGATTTAAAGGTGAAATGGGATGACATGAGTAACTATAGCCCTGTTATCCTGACACAGGCCCTAGGAAAAAATCAAGGAAAGTCTGATATGGGATGCAATTAGTAAAGAATAAATGGAGGGCTGTTTATTTAAAATCTTAAATCCTCCAATCCAAGGCTCATTATCATAATAACCTAACTCTAATAGTGCTCCTCAGCAGTACATATCTTAGCACTTTACAAAAGAGGTCAGTATCATTATTCTCATATTACAGATGGGAAAACTGCAGAGCAGAGAGGGGAAGTGAAGGCGACTGGTCCCAGATGGCCTGAAGACTAGTGCCAATACTGGGACTAGAACCTATGTCTGCCATGTGCCAGCCCAGTGATCCATTTACAAGGGGTCTTAACATAGTAAATTGTATATTAAATGCAATTAAATTAAACTTTAGTAGCATTGAAATAAGTTTCACAGGAACTTGGCTGACCAGTCAGCCACCTTTATCTAGGAAGCATTCCTCAGCCTCCCTAGTGACCCCCTCAAAAGATGTATTTTGCAGTGTGCCCTAAAAGTCACCAAGTTTGGGTTACTGTGGACCAAAAGATAGAACAAGTTCTACAGTCTTGGAGCCCTCACAGAAAATACCCTGCCTGTTGCCCTCTCACTTTTACCACAAAGGGAACCTTGCTGTGGAACTCCTGCTAAGTGCATTTGTGACAAGATGGCCCAGAGAGAGGTGATCTTGCCAGTAGGATAGTTCCAGATCATTTAGGGCTTTATAGATTGCAACCAACATCTTATACTCCACTTGGAGACCAATGGGCAGGCAGTGCAGATCTTGGAGCACCAGTGTCATGTGCTCCCAGCCAGATTCACCACTCAGAAAATGATTTGCTATGTTCTGCACCAGCTTCAGTCTCCAAATGGTTTTAAACTGTGGTCCCACAGTCCAGTAGTCTAATCTTGAGGTGATAATAGTGATATGATCAGCATCCTCCTTGCCAGGTGCAGATGGCAAAAAGCCATGCCAATCAACTTAGTTTTATGGAAAATAGTTCTAACCAACCAAGCTTGTACTTTTTATTTTTTATTATTTATTTTATTATTATTCTGCAGTCTTATCAAAAGAAAGACTTCTGTGTCACGTCAGTTACCTTTTAAGGTATTTGACTTAGTCCCACAAGGAATTCTGATTTATACAAATAGATTGCAGTATAAAAAAACCCAATATAGCCTGCATTACATGGATTAAAAATTGGATAACTGCTAGATAGCAAAAAGTAATTGTAATTGGGCACTATTACCAAACAGGGTTCTGGAAATATCTATTCTTGGCTCACTGTTATTAAATATTTGCCTTAGTGACCTGGAAGAAATTATATAATAATTAGTGGTAAAACTTACAAATCATACAGATTGGTGGAATGGTAATTAATGATGTTGACAGGAGATGTACAGACCAAACTGAATCACTAGAAGAAATGGGGTCATTTAAACAGTGTGCATTTTCCTATAGTTAAATACAAGGCTACAAGACTAGGAATAAAGAATGTAGATCATGCTTACAGGATGGGAGAAAGTTTTTTTGAATGGTTTTTAGTGTAGTAATTTGTCTATCTAGTTCTAGTTTCAAGGGTTAAAAAAAAGCATGTTGGCAAATTGGAAATGTTTCATAAACCATTTATAAGAACATTCTGGCTATGTCTACATTTACTAAAATTAGTTTGAATTGATTAGTTTGAACAAACTAATTCGAACTAATTTTAGTTAGTTCAAATTAACTTAATTTGAACTAGAAAAAGTTAGTTCGAACTAAGCAAGTGCCATTCATGGCACTTGCTTAGTTTGAATTAGCGATTTGCATTGAATTCAATGGGCCCGTTAGTTCGAACTAAGCAATTAGTTCGAACTAACATGTTTGAATTAACCCTTACTTTGAATAGCCTATTTAAATGTATTCAAATGTAGTCAAGCTGTGCTGGACCTTGCGAATGGAATTAAAACCAATAGTAAAACGTTCTTTAGCCATATAAATAGGAAAAAAAAAAAAGAAAGAAGAAGTGGGACTGTTAAAAACTGAGGATGGGGTGGAGGTCAAGGATAATCTAGGCATGGGTGAATGTCTAAATAAGTACTTTGCATCTGTTTTCAATGAGAGTGAAGTTGAGCTGGGGGATAGAGGTAGGGAAGCTAATGGGAACGAGATCATGAATGTGGAAATTACCATGCCTGAGGTAGAAGCCAAACTTGAGCTGCTGGATGTGACGACATCGGGGGGCCTGGACAATCTCCATCCGAGGATACTAAAGGAACTGGCTCACGTATTTAAGTCCTTTGACTCCATCATTCTTGAAGTGTTATGGAAGGTGCTACCTAGGTTTGGTTGCCCATTGAAGTTCATTCATGTTCTCAGGCTACTTCATGATGGAATGGCCACCACTGTCCTCTGTAATGAGCTAGAGATGGACCCATTCACCAAATGTACTCGTGTTAAACAACAGGTTGTGTTATTGCACAAATCCTTTTCACCATCTATTTTGCCATAATCTTGATTCTTATTTGTGACCACCTTTCCTCTGGAACTGGGATTGAGTATCACATAGATGGCCAGCTTTTCAATATGTGGTGTCTTCATTCTAAAATTAAGGTAATCGGGACTGTTACTATTGATCTTCAGTATTCTGCTGACTGTGCTATCCTTGTACACTCTGAGGATGAATTGTAATCTACCCTAGATCTTCTCAAATAAGTCTATCATAGCCTAGGGTTTCCTTTCAACATAGGGAAGATTAAGGTGCTCCACCAGCCTACCACAGCACATGCTTACCCCCTTTTCATAGAAATTGTGAACCCCAGGAAAATGTTGAGTATTTCCCTTACCTTGGTAGCCACCTCTCCCAGATAGCCAATCTTGATGTGAAAATCGAACATAGGATCTATTGAGCCACTGAATCCTTTGTAAAGTTACTCCATCGTGTCTTTATTGACAGACACTAGGTGGCCATAATCATCCTTTCTATCCTTAAGATATATTAACTCTCCCTCACATCCAGAACAGAGCATGACATTTTAATCAACAGCAAGCTTAACCATTGAGACTTGGAATAGAGCTGGTTGAAATTTTTCAATTTTTTTTTTAACCATAATGAATATTTGTCAAGAATTTTCATTCTAAAAAACACTTCAATCAGTTCTGCTTCTCAATTTGTTGCTGTGATAAATGACAATTTTCATAACAGTTTGTTTTCTAGTCTTCTTTATGTAAGAAGGCAATTAAAAAACAAAAACAAATACCAAACCCTAACACTGAAGCTTGACACTACAGACCAGAAGTCTAATGAAATTGCAGTCTCTACATAAATTGCTGCAGTGTAATAATAAGCCCGAAGGTGAATACAAAATATAGCAGCAGAGAAATTGGGTTTCCACTTGCTTACACGTTTTAAAAACAGATGTAGATACTGACTTCAACTGAGTTACTCTTATTTTATACAAGTGTGCAGAAAGTACACTTAACAGTACATTTACACCTCATTCTTTGAAAGTTTCTGCCACAGTAGTATTTTTCACTGCATCTCTACATTGAATCTCCTCTTGCAGATCACAATTCTATTCCAAATTAAACAGCAAATGTTGTATCCTTAATCTTTTCTGAGCTCCCTTATTGGTATAAGCCAGGCATACTTCAGATGAAGATGCTCTAAATTTATCACTGTAAATAAGATTGGAATATATCCTCTTTAGTGATTCCTTAATGCTCACTTTTGATAATAGATAGCAGAGATGAGGTTTGATTGTAGTATGCATAGGCCTATCTGGCTTTAGTCTGGTTGAATCAGAGCATATTCAGGCTCAATTTAAATCTGATTCTAAACATCAGTTCCTCAGAGTCAAACAAATAATTTAATCTCATCAGTGAAGAGCAAAAATCTCCAATCTCAAGGTCTATCTTTTAGAGAATCTTGTGTGGATGGAAACAAAGATGTTTGTGAGAGAACAGCCAACTCTGCCATTACTGGCAGAGCAGAGAAGCTGAGGTGCATGGTTCAATAAGATATCAGCATACCTAAGTAGGTAGGGAATGCTGTGAGGGACCAAAGATTGAACTTAATGCTAGGCTAAAGGAGAATCAGGGGAGGGATGATTTAGTGAGCATAACCAGAAAAGAATACACAAGGGAAAGGATGGATTGTCTGCATAACAAATACCGCAATAACTAATCATACAGGACTTACGAAGTGCAATCGGGGCAGGAAAACTGGGTTGTATTTATTGTCTATTTTATTGCTTTCTCCTAGTATCACGCTTCAACTCTACTTCTTATTGTAGATCATAACATTGTATATATGAGTTTGTGTGTGACCACACATTTCAACTATAAGAAAAAGAGGTTTTCTAGTGTCACCAGAAAAGGAGCATTCTGCTAGTATGTTAGTCCATTAGTAACTTCATGGAGCAATGTGCTGTCATGGCTGCCATGGAAGCAGAGCAAATGATAAAAGTTTGAGCCAAGCAGTCTAAGGCCTGGTGGGGCATTTGGTTTTTTTTTTGTTTTTTTTGTCTAAGCTTAGGCCTTGTTCTTGGGCTAAGCAGTAACAGCTGTATGAGACAGCAGCCATGAGCTATGAATCATGTGGTCATAGCTTCGGATTCCTGAAACTATTTCAAAACAATATAATATCAGACTGTTGAAAAGGTGATGCTATCCTAATGGTTCTTACCACCACCAAATAAAGGAACAGTTTTTTTAGATGCTTAAAGAAAACTTTGCTTGACAACTTTCTGTCTGGAATGACTTAGCTTATCAACAGTTGTGGCTATAAAATGGACACTTATTGTTTTGTCCTTATGGTAACCACTTTCCTATTGTGTATCCGAATGATTTCTGTCTTGTTCTTTAATTATTTCTGTCTGTTGCATAGCTAAGATAACTTACTGTGATCCATTAAGGTGGTCGGGTACAATTGGTTAAAGAATTATTTTACAACATGTTAGGATAGGTCAAAGAATTATTTTGTAATATGATTGGTTAAGCAATAACTAAGCAGGACTCAAATTTCACTATAAAATTGGGGTCCAAGAGGGAGACCAACAGGAAGAAGAAAGAGGAACAAGAAGGATAAGAAGGAAAGACCTGAAGGAAGAAGGATCCATTTCCAAGACACTGCCCAAGATCAGAGCTGCTAGAATCCTCTGTATCACTGAGACGCGCAGCAACCAGGATCAAGATGAGACTGACCTTGCCTGACCAACATGGAAAGTCTGCCTGCCTGATCAGGATTGGTGAGCATAGCATTGTATGCTTAGCAAGAGTATCGTGTTGCAATTGTTAATAAATAGAGGCTAAGATTGTTAGTGTATAAATCTCTTTCACTGGTAAAAGATCCTGCAATCCACAGTATTATATACCCAGAGCCACAAATGTGTGAAAGGGTGTGGGTACTAAAGTTATCAAGGTTGGTTTCACCTGGAGCCCTACGCATTGGGAATGGACGACCCTGACCCCTAAAGTGTGAATTGGGTAAGGATAGGTGCCTTTCTCCTGGTGCCCTATAGATTGGGAAGGGGTGGGGGTGCCTAAATTAATTGAGCAAGCTTGGCTGCATCGTGGAGAAGAAGATCTGGGATCATGCAGATCTTCCCTCTCCTACTCTTCTTTTCCTCTGCCCTTGGTAAGTTTGATGCTCCCATTTGGGGAACACTGGCTTAAGGCTTCAATAGCTTCTTTTTAAAGAAACCTCTGAAATTATTGCAGATTGATCTCATATATTTCTTTAATGATCTTCCAAACAGTGTGCGCAAATACCATTATGATGTTAGAATCTTACAAAAGCCTAGATATACACTATTTAGTATCTGCAGTAATTTTCTTCTGCCCCTAACCATGAACACTTTATCCCCTGACAAAGAAGTCATTGAAACCACTCAGCTCATTGAATTGGTACCTAGGAGTCTGGAAGCAAAAATAAGTATTAAGACTGCTGCTATGAAGAGGAGTGTCTCTTAACCCAGATAATACAGTTACTTCTGCCAGAGTCATATGAATGATACATTTGCTAATTAAATGAACTCAAGCAAGTCTCTCCTTGCTGTGTTCAATCTGTCTTTTCAGTAGATAAAAATGGTAGGGGTAGTCTCTTCCACACTGAATCTCATAAAAGCAGAGCAGAAGGAATATGTTCAAGTATCAAAAGACTGTATTCAACAAATAATTTTGAAATTGCAGAAAGCTAGGTTCTCAGGATGTGGATAACAGTTTTTCACAAATCTTCTAGGAGCAGTATTCATGACTCTGGGTGTCCCTTAGCCTCTGACTGCCAGATGGTGGGATTGGATAATGGGGGATGGATCACTTGAGAATTACCCTCTTTTGTCCATTTCCTCTAAAGCACCTGGCTCTGGCCAGAGTCAGATGACAATATACTGGCCTCAGAGGCCCATTGGTCTGACCCACTATGTATGTTCTTATGTAAGCATAAATTCAAGCCATGAATTGTTTCTTTTTTGGTGGGAGGAGCGGTGTGAAAGTGGGAAGAGTATATCTTACGGACCAAGTTTTAAAAAAAAAAGACACCCAAGGTGAGTTTCTTAGGCTATGTTGACACTTACAAAAGGTAGTTCAAATTAGTTAATTCAAACTAACTAATTCAAACTAATTTTAGTTAGTTTGAATTAACTTAATTCGAACTAGCATGGCCCCACTAGAATGTTAGTTTGAACTAGCCATGGCCATGCAGGGCACTTGCTTAGTTCAAATTAGTCAGTTGCAGGAAGGTCAATCTGCCGATTAGTTTGAACTAATCAGTTAGTTCGAACTAATATGGCCACATATGACTTAATTCAAACTAACTATTTCGAATTAAGGGTTAGCTCGAACTAAGATATCAAATTTATTAGTTTGAATTAAGGAAGCCCTTAATTCAAACTAATGGGAGGCTAGTGTCGCCAGGGCTTAAGTTAGTTCGAATTAAGCTTCTTTAATTCGAACTAACTTGCAAGTGTAGACATAACCTTAGAATGTAAGTACATTTGAAAGAACCTGTTTGAATGCACTAACTAAGCAGAACAATTTGTTGCCATGGTGTATAAAGAAAAAACAACTGACTAGCATTTACACTGGATTTAGGGAGCATATATGTAAAGAAATATTTTTAGAGAAACTAGCTGGACACCGTGGATGGAGGTAAAGTTACTGGTATCTGCCTTGGCTCCTGCATCTGCTCTGTAGAAAGGAAGTGTTAGCTGAAATTTATTAGGGGGAATCCAAACATTAAATTGAACCTATTCTCCAGCCATTTATCCTCATCCTTCAGACACCCTGGTTCTTGTTGAGGCAGCTCATTGCTTAAGCTCTAATTCATCAGCAAGATAGCTAGGGTTTGTTTTGCCAATGTGTGAGTGAAGGCAGAGATCAAGGGGCTCAATCAATACCAGAGTCCTCAAATAACTCTGGGTCTCACTGAGAACCAGTGAGGGGGGGTAAAGGAATAATTCCACAGTACTGTTTTACTTTTTTTTTTAAACAGTTCTTTCCAATAAAGGACTATAAAGATCTGGATAACATCCCCCTGATGCAGGTGTTCTATACACCTTTTATAGACGAGCTAAGTGACCTGGTCAATGTCGGAGTGTATTGGTGACAGATCTAGTTACAGAACCTGGGAACCTAATGCCACAGTCTTGAATCATCATTGCCAACTAGCCCTCGACACTAGAGTAATATTTGTCAGAAAGAAACTCAGTGATGAAAAGATAGCTGAGGAGTCCAGTACATGCTCTACAGATTTTTCCACATACATGATATACAGTTGCTTGGCAAGAACATAATTACAGGCTGTACACTTTCCCTCCTCCTATGTCTTTTCTCAGCCTCTTGAGCAAGACAAATCTCTTCAAAATAGGCTGAGGCTTCATATATAATGTGGTGTCATTGCAATCTATTCCTAGCCAATTCTTCCAAATTCCTGGGATCAATGTTTCCCATCTTAAAAAAAAGCAAACAAGGAATCCTGTGGCACTTTTAAAGACTAACAAATTTTATTTATCACACGAGCTTTCATGGGAGAAAATCCCACTTCGTCAGATGCTTTGAATATGGGGAACTTACAGAATGGGAGAAAAATAAATACAGGAAAGGGTAAGTCATAGGATCAGGTCAGACTGTTACAACAAATCAAAGCAGTTGTTTAGATTCAAACACTAGGGAATAACAGATAGAGGAAGATGACGTCAAATCACCTGCTGTAATGAGAAAAAAAAAAATCCATAGTCCCTATTTAACCCTAAGGCAACAGTGTCAAATCTGTATATCAAAAAACAATGAGAGTCCTGTGGCACCTTATAGACTAACAGATTTTCTTCGGCATAAGCTTTCGTGGGCTATAACCCACTTCGTCAGATGCAAGTGATGAAGTGGGTTATAGCCCACAAAAGCTTATGCCGAAGAAAATCTGTTAGTCTA